>JBCJKH010018696.1:0-18900 GCA_039877255.1 Loriculus beryllinus | reverse complement strand
CTTTTATTTATGGGTATTTCTTTGATTGAATTTTATTTTATTTATTTTTATTTTATTCCTCATCCTCATCCCTCTGTACACACAGAAAAGGGGGATAATAATTTGTTTCCTATGCTCATTTGAGACGCAGTAGGTCTTTGTACCAGCTGTTCAAGTATTGTTGTCAAACATCCTACTGTCTTTAGTCTTCCTGTTTTCTAGGTTTGGATCCCATTTGATCCATAGAGGCTGCTGGAGCAAATGAGTGAGGTTAAAGTATAAACTAGCTCTCACACTTTTTACATGTGAGTGCTGATGAACTAAAGGCCACCAACACTTTTGTGTTTCTGTAAAATGCATATAGACATGTCATCATCCCTTGCCTTGGTTCCAGTTTTTAGATTTATTTCTGAATGTTTTTTTACATGAGCTTTTTGTCACATATTTCAGTTTCACAGATTAGCGGCACCATGAGAGCAAATCATCTGAGCACTAAATGTGTAAGCAAAACTGAGATATCCAACATTTGTATAAAGGCAGATACATTTTAAAAAAAGCATCAAAATGAGCGAATCCCCAAGAGAAATAGCTGTGATTTTGCAACATAGGAGTGGCACCAATCTGAAAATATACTGGGATATTTTGGTAGTGGAGTTTTTAGTGCTATCATTTCAAACGTTTGCTTTGCTTCACAGTGCTGTATTTTCCTTGGCATTTAATGAATCTCTGAAACTTCTGAGTTTGTGATGTGATCAGAACCCCAGTTCCATTGTTTTCAGGGGAATATTCGATGCCTGGATTTGCAAGAATGAACTGAAAAGCTTGAAACATAAATGGAGGGAGAATTTCAGCAACAGATGAATCTGGATGCCTCTTTGTAGTCTGGTTTCCTAAGGAAATAAGGCTTGCACAGTTGTACTTTGTGGTTAATTTCAGTTTCACAGGGAGGATATATCAGAGAAACAAAGGCTTGAGTGGTAGATCAGAGGAGTACACATAAGATCTTCCATAATAATGTACTGTGAGTTTTCTAGCAATGCAAAAGGCTGCATGCTGAGTTTAAGCATTACTTAGCATTAGTGTCCATATGGGAGCAATACTCTATAAATGTCCCAAACACTGAAAAAATCTTCTGTCAGTTTGCAAAATCTGGTTGCAGAAGTTAAATTTTACTGGTTCGGATGTCATGGCACTGTTTGTTTGTTTTTATTCATGTGTTCCTCTCATCTGCAGTGGAAGCTTCACTGAGTAGATGCCCAGTCTTAATAGTCAAGCCAGTTTCCAACATCTTATATCAAAGTACTGTAGTTAACTGCATTTAATTCTGATAAGACGGACCATCATGGTATAACTCGCCTCATGTTAGTCAGTTAAATAGGACTGAGGCATGATGTATTGGACACTGGCTAAGAACAGCAAATCTAATTTCCTTCAGATACATTTCTCAGCATTACAATACTTCCTTGCTGTCTGCTCTGGGTGTAGCAAGTGAGAACACAATTGCTAGCCTCAGGTATAGTATTTTCTTTCTTACTCTTCAAATGTTGTTACTGATCTATAATATCTGTATTTAATACTCAGTTTCTGGGGCCAGTGAAGAAGACATGCACTATTTGTAGACTCGATGTGTATTCTTTGACAAGGATTTCTATTTTCTATACCTTTTGTAGCCATAGTGTGTTGTCTCTTTTTTTGCAGTGATTGGTAGTAGTGATTGCCCTGGATACTGGTTGGAGAGGGTGGTGAGGATACCGTTTCTTATAATTAAAAGACAAGATCTAATTTCATTGTACAACTTAGTTACTTGTTATCACAATTTTCTTTCCTTAATTATATTCCAGGATAGGCACACTAAAACCTAATCAGTCTCTTGTCACCTCTGTCTTAATTTTGTAATTAATTAGCATGGCTGCAGCTAAGTGAATAATTTCTAAAACATAACTTATTCGGTGACTTTTGCCTCTGGTCTATTCATTAAAACTTGTGTAAACATCATGATTTTCTGAAATTGGCTTTTTATTTTACTGTTGTTCATTGTGTTATTCTTGGTCAGTAAGCACCCAACACACAGTTCATTAGAACCCTTTAAAGCCTAAAATAAGATGCATTTTTGACCAGATTCAAATGTTCACATGATCCCTTTACTTATCAAAACCCTTTTGTAACACTCTGTTTCTTGGAGTTAGGATTTTGGAAAAATGTTATAAATAATAATTTGATATTTACTTTGTATCAGCATTCTTCCAATGTTTAATTTTCACTCTTTTCTTGTTGGGAACATTCTTGCCTGTTAACTTGTTTGGTAGAACATCAAAAGGTAAGGCAAATGAAGCAAGAGGCTGGAGAGGTTTGTTTGGAAAGGCGTGCAGTTTCGCTGCTGGGCACTCTACCCAATTAAATAGTTTGTGGAAGCAGTCAATGCTAATTTAGCTGTGCTATATCCTGATACGAATTAAATATCTGCACCCAGCCAGCATCTTCATGATTTGAGGAGTATTTATAGGCTTGCTTAGTAGTACCTCTGTTGTGGCAGTAATGGTGTGCTGTAGACATATTTCTTTGTTTAGCTGTGCTTTTCCACTGTCAGTTCATCCCTCTTTAATTGCTGTTCTGCTTTTTTGGCAGAGTAGAATAACTGGTAAGTTGGGCCCCACTTGGGCCAGGTTTGCATTCTGTGTTTGGCTTGGGCCTGAATCAATGTTTATGTCGCCATTTACCAACCATCCACACTGTTAAATAAATAATGTCATTGCCCTCAGCCTGGTCAGTGACACTGAAGTTTCACTTCTGAGAAGCAAAGATCCAGCCTTCCTGGACTTGAGGTGTGTTCAGACGTTTTGATGCAATGTCAACACAGAAATCTGCAGAAAGCAGCAGCTGACAGAGTGCAGCCCAGCTTCTCAGTGAGTCTAAGCTCCACCTGATGGAAGGAAAGCTCTCCCTCTGCCCTGCCACGTGCCCCAGGGATTTGGGCTAACCCATGCTGACTGCAGTGGAGCTGAGAAAGGAGCACTCACACATTTGGACTCTGAACCCAGCTGAGAAGTGGGTTAAGAAATTGTTCCTTACCGCCTCTCAGCTCCCTCCTCTCAGCAGGGAGGCATGCCGGTTGTGTGCTAATTTGGACTCAAACAGCCATCAGTCAGGAGATTGGCCAGGCCAAAGCCCCTGAGCTCAGGCTTCAGGCCAAATATGCAATGTAGACATGCCCTAAGAGACAGAAGTGAAACTGTAAGCCTGAATTTCACTGGCAGAATCCACAGTGATTCCACTCCCTGTATGCAATAATTCATTTTGGACAAAGCTGCTTCCCCCTTGGCTTGTGTGTGTCCTTACAGCGTGACATTCCTGGTGACCCCCCAGCTCTCACACCCTTGGGCTCTGTTGCTATAGTTCTGTTTTGCTGCTGTTTGCCATTCCTAGCTAGATAACCTTCTGAGGTTCCCATTACTTCACGCTCTCCATGGGTGCTCAGAATTCAGTTCAATTGTTTCTCAACTTTTTTGGTACATGTATAGCCCCTGAGCTATCCTGCTGCCTTGTCAGAAGATGCTCCACCTCAGCAGCTCCCTCAAGGCTCTTCAGTTTCCAGGCTGCCTATGGTATTTGTTTTTCTTGGTCTCCTTGTTGCCAGACAGGCAGAGCTCTTATGGAATTGCCTTGTCTCACATCAAGACCTAAACTATTTGAATTTTGCATGCCATCTCTAATGATCTGTTCAGGGGTGAAGTAAGATTGGTATGTTAGGGCACAGTGTTTCTTACAAAAGCCTTTAGCAAACATTCAATGGCACCAGAGGACGTGGTATGTGCACAGCAGTCTTTTAAATGATTGCATTTACTTTTTAGAATTATATTCATTTCCCAGCAAAATGGCTGTGGTTTCTAGCAAGGTGGAACCAGTAAAACTGCAGTGTATGTGGCTAGGAAAGATATGAAATGGGGAGCGTCTACCTCCTAAAGCCTATCAGACCAGTTCTGCATGAGCATTGGTTTTGGTTTCGGTAAGCAGGACATGGATCTGAACGTATTCTGGACAAAAAGACTGCGGGTGAAACACTTACCTTGTTCCACTGCTAGGGACAAGCTGGAGAGGCAGCAACCCTCTGCTGTGAGCCAACTTGGAGGGAAGGATTTAGTGTCTCCTTAGGAAGTGCATGGTGGACTTGAGAACACTCAGGCAGGATTTCACATTTGCTGAGTAATTTTGTAGTGGTGCTGGGGTGAAACTTTATTCACAGATTTGTCTTTCAAGTCTACATTTCCTCCTGTAATGTATGATACCCTCGAAATATGCCCACAGTATTTCTTTGCAGTTTTATATTTAAAGGAGTTTCTTTTCCATACTTTTTAATCAGTGTTGCGTGGGTCTGGAGTTCTAACATCAACTTCACAGTAGTTTATCACAACTTATTACAGCGGAGTCCAGACTGCTCTTCCCTAGATAATCCATTTGTTTCCTAACAGCATTTTCTTTGCATTAAGCTCCTTCTTTCTACCATATGCCATCCCTATAGTAACTTCTCCTTTTTTTTTTTTTTTTTCCATTTCACATGAATGGAGGCTGGCTTTTCTAGAAACATTTGTCTATTTGCTAGCTATAATTTAGCTGGGTATTCCTGAAATAGGATCCTTCTATATGTTTTGTTCTTACTCTGTATTGGCAGGAGCTTGCTGCTTCAATATTGTGAAATAGTGACCCTTCTCAGTGGCACAAGGAGACATATTTCCTCCTACTTGCACCCCCCAGCTGTCTCTGCTTAACCCTGTGTCTCCAATCAATCCCTGTCTTGACCCAGGGTCTTCCAGCCACTACTGACACCTTAGTGCTTTCCCTCCAAGATTCTCAGGATTTTTTCACCTTCTAGCATTGGACAGCAGTGACAGCAGGTAGGTTTTGAGTGGATTTGATGCTATTTCATAGTCTTCCATGGTTACAGCTTTTGTGGGTGCAGTGTTAACTTCTGAGGTAAAATATTAGGTGTGTTCTGCTTCATGAGTAGCTGGTAATAGTAATATTTCTCACCAGCAGTCCAGAATAAAGCCATTACAGGCAGTCAGAGGGTCAGACAAAATTGTTTTTTAGGCCGTCATAAACCATTAAGTCTTATTTTGTTCTAAAAATAATTATCTGAAACTTGGGCTTGGCTTTTTCCTTTTTGTGTTATGCTATAATAAGCTCTTCAAATACCTCAGCAGAAAGCTGCATTAGACTTGAGCCAAACTACAGTCTGGATAGAACACCAATGCAAGTTTACAATTTGTAAATCAAGATAATGGATTCAGAATAGCATTGGTGTCACATTTTGAAAAATTTATTCATATTTATAACCCATACCTATTTCAGTATTATTCATGAGCGTTACGGGATTCCGGGATATTTCTGTTTGGTTTCTGGCCTGGAAATGTTTTGGGTTGACTTGAAACATTTAATTTGTCATGAAACTAAATATTTCATTCCATCTCCTTATTGCTTTACCCTTTTAAAACCTTTTTTAAGAAAGGTCATTTGAAACAAAAAGCCTAAATGGTTTATTTTGTATTCCTTTTTTACAGTCGGAAAAATCTGCGAAGTTGAACTTGTATTTAAAAACTGTTTTTTGCAGTATAGTATTTGCCAAAATAATCACAGGAGTCCCCCTGGATTAATCCTTTACTTGTATTGGTATCTATGAAAATGTTCTGATTGCATTTGCACATGGCAGATTTCCATATGCCCTTTGTAATTAGAAAAAAAAAAGCTTCAGTATGCTATTTAACATTGCGTATATTCAGGGACTATTACTGACATATTTTTAATACAATCTTCTCTGTGGTAGATGACTGTGACACTAAGAAACACGACTGTGACATACTGACAGACAAAACCTAGAGCAGCTTTGTGTTACATGGGGTAAAATTTGCCCCATAAATAATGAATAACTAAAAGTTGTTTACACTGATGTGCAAAGCCCATAGCAGCTGCCATGGACTGTGTCAGCAATCAAAACATTCTCTTTTTATGAAAGTAGCAACAAAAGAAAGTGATTAGATGCAAATAAAAGACATTGATGGGACTGTAGGACTGATTAAAGTGAACAAAATCTGATGGCTAGGACGTCAGCATGCTGCAGGTTGCCGCCTGGATTAGAATGCAGGTGTCATCTCAAATCCTGCTGTTGGGAATGTCTGCAATTCCTCCTGGGAGCAGGATGGGCTTAGCAGGAGGCACGAAAGCTGCCTCCAGTGTCCTGGGCCTGGCTTTTGTCACATTTATTTTTTGTATTTAGATTCATGCTAATTAAGTTTAAGTATTTTAAGTTCATTTTGTTAGGATATCATGCGTATCTGGTAACCCTCACCAAAGTGATCATGTTACGTGCATGCTTTTACATTCACGATGCATGACATGCGTAGAAGTACTCTGTAAGAATCAGGAGATTCTGGAGGACTGTATTAAGAAATCTTTTATTTAAAAAATGTGTTGAGTTACCATCTGTATCAAAAGAGTTCTGGTGAGAATAACACCATCTGGTGTCGCCTGCACAGATTCTTCCTTGAAGGTGGAGGGTTAAATCCAGGTTTGTTTTTGTCAGCAGGACTAACAGGATGTTTAGTTTGCTGGCCAAAGCAATATGAATAGCATTGCCCAAGTCAAAGAAACAGGGATGTGGAATAGAGAGTGAATGCCTGTATTAATGGACACTGGGAAATTCATATTAAGACTTACACATGTGGTAGTATCAGCTCAGTGTTGGTTGCACCTGGCTAGTAATATGTGCAGCTAAACCAAATTGTACTATTCAGCTTACACAGCCTCATTACTTGAGCCAAGATTTGTTATCAAGCTATAGCCCCATGTCTGTCATATTGTACCTGCCACCCCTAGGAATGTGCACACTGAAACTGAGTTGTTTGGGGTTTTGGAACTCTATGGAAAAATGTTTGTTTAGATGATGCCAAATGCTTCCATCCTTACCACAGATCCAATCACACACAAACAGATACAGAGGCACATAGTTGTGCACACATCTGTTTTTGTAATGCAGGCTGCAGAAAATACATTTTTCAATCAATGAAACTGGTTGGTTGCTTGTCACAGATCGGAGACTTAAAAAAGATTTTAAAAGGGAATATGAGGCACCTGTAAAAACAGACACTGGCTTAGAACTCTTTAACTGAAGCTGAAAATACTGCTGTGATAATGTTCACGTCACTCGTTAATATAGGGTTATGAAGACAAATCTGGGTTCTTTATGCTGATCAACAACTGATAAAAATAATAACAAAACCATTTAAATAATTTTGAAACTACAGTCTAAAAAGAAAGCTTTGTTTCACAAAAGAAATAGGAGATCTCGTGCTATTCCACCTGTGTATCTTAAATTGCCTTTTGATAATTCCCACCCTCCCAAGGATTCATGACTAAAGCTGTGGACTCCTTGGTGTGGATGGCGAGCATACAGCACCTAACATAGCAGGCTTCCCATCTAGAGGGGAGTCACTGCACATTGGCACATTATTGTTGTGACATCTCTTTCAGAACTGCACATCGGTCTCCACTGGTGAAGTGGCCAGGCATGAGCAGTAACACAATATGAACCACTGCTTCTGCAGACAGTTAGTCACTTATATTTTAGCAATAAAACATTAGGTATTTAAAAGTAGGAACTATTTTTAACTGGACATTTCCAATAATGTGTGATCATTTCCTTGTATAGGTAAAAATGCATCACTGATGTTTTAAAATGGGAGTCCCATGCTGGAAGGGTTAGGAGGCTCCTTCTATGGATGGACTTCCTCACACTAAGGAAAGTCAATACTATTTCATTCCACAGGGTGGAAGAACAGTAAGTTGGAGCTTTTGGGGTCTCCTCTATCATAATCTTAAATAAAAGCACAGAGAAATTTATGGTGGGGTATTCACAGGATTCTGGGGGTTTCCCAGTTGCCAGCAAGCAGGGTACCCTGTCTGCTAGCAGGGCATGGGAGCAGGCTCTTGTTTACTCCCTGAGTCAGAAATATGAGCTTTTCATTTTCAAAAGGCTTTTTCTAGCACGTATTTTTATGTATCTCTTTTCTACAAGGTGGGTTTTTTTTTGCTTGAAAGTTATGCTTGGTTTTCATATTTTAAAATATCTCTAATTTCTTTGGAATCTGACTGCTATGTAATTAAGTTACCACTGGTACAGCATTGCTTTAGTTTTGAAAAAGGTGTTGCGTGTAAATATATTGTACCATGGTTGTAACCAGAAGGGCTTCCCCGCACTTTTATAGGCGTAATGGGTAGTCAGAATTATGTCCGTTCCGGCGGTACTATCTTATGGCTCATATATGTGTTCAAGCATAAGTGAATATATTTGTGTGTATATATTCATAAATGTATGCAAACACATACTTATAAACACAAATATATATCTTTATACTGATTTTTGAATGTCACTCTTGGGGATGTGGAGCAATGGATCTAGAAATATGGACATTTCAGTTTCAGGTGTGAAGAGAGAAAGATCCTGTACATTCCAAACTAGGAAATACCAGTATCTGTATTTATTCATCTTTCCATAGACCTATGTATTTTGGCAGATGTTAACCTATCTAATTGTACATTGACATACATGTGAGAATATTACTGCTATAATGCAGAAGACAAAATTGGGAAACAAAGAATGTAAATGATTGGATTAAAACTGCAGAATATGAATTCATGGCTGAAAAAGTATGAAATTCTGACCATTAGTTTTGTCTGATAATTGCAATATATTCATTCCCCAACATTCTTCATAAGAATAAGTTATCTTGTAAATGCTTAAAAGCTCTCCAGGTATTTTCAGTTGATTGCTTTTTAATGCAATAATTTAATATTATATGCTATTTCTACTTGTTCTCCTTGTGTTGTTTTATAGAGATTTTATAGTCTTCTTTTATTCATTTGTATGATTTATTTAGGCTTTCTACCACTGGTGTGAAATCTTTTCAGGTATGTTGAGTACGCCACATCATCCTTTATAGACATGTATGTATTGCTTCACTTATCTCCAAGCCTGTCCAAGGTGGTTTTTTGTTTTGGTTTGTTTTGGTTGGTTTTTTTTTTTTTTTTTTCATTTAAACCTGTTGTTCTAAGACTTGAGAAACTAAAATGTATTCTTCTTTTGATGTGAGCGCACATCAGTTATTAATGCTAATGGAAATTTACATTTACATGTTAGTTGTAAGCTAAGACTAGAACAGATGTGGTAGAGGCTATTATGAAGTACTATAAAAAAATAAATAGGGGTAAATAGAAAGATACATAGGCATCTTCCTTTCTTGGTTATTTCTTCTTCCTTTCCTGTTAATTGTGCTCTATAAAATAACCCTTCCTTCCCTTTGTTTAAATTAAGAAATTCTGAAAATATTGACAGAGAAAAAAAGTGAAAAGGACAAACAGAGTTTCATTTCTCTTTATAATCATTTATCTCTGCATTATTGCAATAACAATGTAAGAAATCTAATATTTTCATGTTAGTTTCCATTGTGCTCCTTGAAGAGCAGAAGGGGACAGATAGAAGCATACAGCAGGATTTCTCAGGTTGTTTGGTTTTGTTTAGTTTGGTTTGTTTTTTCCCCTGTCATTTTTTGTGTGAAGTGATTTCTGGGGTAAACAGCAATAGATTACATAATAAATACGGACATTATTAAGTTTTTACTGTTCACCAGTGACAAGTCTAGCTCCAAAGATTGCATGTTTAATTTCTCAATAGCAACAAATTCTTGATTTGCTCTAAAGTATCTGGCAGTGTGTTTTAGTAGGCTGAGCATGTAGGAGTTATTTTTTCCTTTGCACAAGAATGGTTACACTCAGATTTATTGGTATATTTGCTTAATGCTGTGCTGTCAGCTGCAATTTGAAACAGGGACTTTGTGCAAGAAGGTATTTTATATTGATATATGCAGACACAGTTTTGTGTTTTTAAATGTCCATTTGTTTTACGACTAAATTTACTTCCCCTGATGAGGCCTTGCAAATTGTTGAGCATGCTCCCGTCAAAAATTAGACACATATCTCAAAATGTGTGCTCAAATGAAGACACTTTTGAATGTTATGAGTAGCAGCAGAATAAAAAATACAGTATGGGTCCTGACTCTGAAGTAGAGTTCTTCCTATCCAATGTTGAGGTGATCTTCTCCTTCTTACCCCAGACTCAGCTTCCTTTGTAAATTCTACTCACCCTCTTATATTCAATGAAAGCAGAGGCTCTGGTCTCAGACACAGACTACCAGACTTGCACATGAGCTTTGCCTTTTTCATCTGCAGAGAGCATTCCCATGCAGAACTGCACTGAGCCATTCTGTCCTGGGTGGATGCAAAGCTCTGCAGAGGTTTCAGCACTGAGCAGGGAGTCTCAGATCTTCAGTGACATTGGTAAAATTAGGGAGATGTGGCTGAGGGATGTGAGAGTGGCTAATGCATGGTAGAAGACTTCGAAATGTTGATCTTTAACTGATGCAAGAGATTTTCTCTTGTGCCTTATACTCTTGAATTCTGGGTTAACAAAGATGCTCTATGTTATGAGACTGTTCAGTGGTTTTCCCCCACTAGAGAAATTGTTTCCAAGGAGCTCTGACATTTTTACAGCTGTTTTAGAGAGGAAAAGAGATTTTATCACAGGCCGGGCCATGTGTTTGTCCAGCTGTCATTCTGTCCTACTGTTGAGATGCTGCCACACCTTCAGCTCTTACTTTGGTGGCACTGTGTAACATGGGGAAAATTCTACTGATTTCCCGTCCCTGGTGGATCTCTTCTGAGCTGAAGTCAGAGATTGTTTAGAGGACATGCTAGTAACAGTATCAACAGTAGATTCTCATGGTAGTGAGGCAAGCAAATGGTATTAGAGGAAGTGTGGGTAAATGTATTTTAATAGAAGTTCCTTTAAAAATATGGTATATATTCTGTTTACGCTAGCATTGTTTTTAGTAAATGATTAGTAAAGGGAGGGGAACAGAAAGAGATGCAGTACAAGAAGCTGAGATACTGCATTTAGATAAATAGATGTCATATTTTCGGGCGGATATTGACCAAGTTCATTATGGTTCACTGATCTTGTTCCTTGATCATATAATCTGTGTTAATTGATGCAGATATATTTCCTGTAAGTTAACTCAGAAAGCATTTGTCATGGCTAAGTTCATAGTAACATACACAACTGTCGGTAGGAACAGCAGCTTAATGACTTCCACTTTCATAATGATGTTATTTTGCAGAGATATTTAATAACAGCACTTTGGTTCCTTTCAAAAAACCAATTTAGCAGATTTATTAGTTTGAAGAAGGATGTTAAATAATTATGGAAAATTGTTCAGTAAAAATCACTCGGAGGCTATGTAGAATTCTCTCCCAGCACTGGTAGCAACATGAAGAATCACACATTGTTTTGAACAAGTGTTATAATTCCCAGAAAATTCTGCGATTCCTTGGGTGAAGCAGTAAAAATATCTCATATCTGTTAATCTTGTTCCCTCACTTAGCCTGCTGTAGCAAACTGTCAAAGGTTATGTAAGAACAGGGAAGCTTTCCTTAAAAAACCCCAGAACTTTCAGTGAACATAGAGAAGATCAGAGCTTGACTGCCGAATCGGCTCTTCCATTCAGGTTTGACAGTCTGTGCTTTTTCTTGTTATTTATTGACTCCAGGGTAAAAAATTAAGAGAAGGCAGCATCACCTCCTCTTAGTGCTGCTTCACGGGTGGCAAGCTGTGGACAGTTTCTGGACAGTTTGGTTTATGTTCTGGTTGCTGCTGTGCCAGCTTTGGAAACTAAAGGCTTTGGAAACTAAGGCCTGGTGTAAACCCCTAGGGCGAGCAGCCAAACTGCAGATATGTTGCTATGTTTTGGCACACCAAAGGTTTCTAATCCCAATAGAACTGTGGGGTTTTTTTCTGGTTTATTAGCACAGCCCACTAGTGGGGCCAGTCAGAGGAAAAGCTGGATTTATTTGTACTCTCGCAGTTGTATAAAGTCCAATGGGCTAGAAACCACCACTGTATTTCCATTTGCCTGAGCTACATGATTCCAGAAAAGAGCAAAAGACAATGTGTGCATAAATGCGGCAGGTTACAGTCATGTTTTTCTTGTGAGCATTTGGAGCTAAGATGAGCTGAGATTATCCACAAATCTCATTTTCCCTTGTCTCAGACAATATCAAGAGCCTTCTAAAAGGATTACAAGGACTTTGGTCTGTCTTCTATGCTGAGTCCTGACCAGGTGGCATTGCTGCATGGCAAGTGGGATAAAGGAAGCTGTTGTCCCTGGCACAGCACATGCTCTGGCCTATCTGTCTAACAGTGCTGATGTAATTAGATAATGCCCCATGGGCAGAAAATTTTTTTCAGCTGACTTGTGTGTTAGCTGAACTCTCTTTCGCTATAAAAAGCAATTTCAGTCACTTATCTAAAAGGAAACTAAAGTTATTTTCCAGAGGAAACCCAATGGTTTTAAGTACCAGATAAGCAATCCCAGATCAAGTACATAGTAAAATCTTTATCTAGCAAAGGATACAGCAATTGCATTGAACATGACCCTGAACAACACAAACCCTGTTATCACCAGTAGACTTTAGCTTACCTCGTGCAAAAATCAGACTTTCTTCTTGCTACAAAACCTTTCAAATGCATTAGGAAGTATCTGATAATGAAAGTGTTCTGGCACCATAACTACATGTCCTCGTCCAGACCAGAATTCTGTTCTTGTCAGGTAGGGATGAGAAAAAGGAGAGGCAATCTTGGAGATTTAATGCAGTGCATAAAAGATAACTGAGCATCTGTGGAGAACATGAGCAAATATATCTAGGAATTTACAGAACTTGAAGGACATTAGTAAAGAAAGTTTGAAATGAAAAAAAGTATTAATGAATAGTACTTGTATGTGAAGCAAAGGGAAACTTAAGAGGAAATTGCCTGATGGTCAGCAGTATCTAAAAACTTAGCTTTGGAGTTAAGTGGTACAAAGACATGCACTGGAGAGGATATACATGCAATACTGATTGATTATCTAGCTTGAGCCAAAGCAGCCACTGTTTCTACAGCAGTATCATGTTTGGGATGTCATGGTAAGATTCAGGCCTGTACTTGACCAGAGGCACTGTCCAAGGTTGACATCTCTTTACTAGACATAGAGAGATGACTGGGTGACTCCAAGTTGTGGGTGTGCATGCAGGCACTAATCCTGAACTCATTCTTTTTCTGATTTACTTCTTACATTATCCTAGTTAGCCCTGAGATCTGCAGTATAGCAGCATGGGACAATCCTAAATTTACAGCACTATACCTGTATCTTCTTGCTGACATAGTGCAGTGTCCCACCAGTCCCCAGTGTGCTGCTTCTGCTACCCAGGACTTCTTTGATGTATGTGCTTGTGAGGAGTAGGGGTGGGAAAATAGCCTAACATCTGTGCTAGAAATTTCTTTCATGTGTGGTTCACTTAGATCATGTCAGTAAATTGAAGATTGTTTTGAAACAGCAATCAAAAACCCCAATTGAACATCTCTGGAAAAAAAAAGAAGGGGAGGGGGAGGGAAAATGGCATCCCTTGTTTGTTAAGTGTCAGGTTTTCGGGGGTTTTTTGTTTGTTTGCTTGTTTATTTTTAGTTAGTACTATTTAATCATTCCTTTAATTTTCTGTTACAATGCTACGTAATTTCTAACTTTTTGTTCACCTGGCTTCTAGCCAAGGACATTCACATGTCTAAAGACCTTGACCCTGTAAGAGTACCTCTAAATCATCCTGTAAGTGTGGATGATTTCCAGAACTGGTGTTAGATTGGTCCTGTAGAAATCTTGGAAGTGTTTTACTCTTTGTAAGCAGTGGGGAGTAAAATTAGAATTTAATGTCTGTATTATCTTGACCTCATAAGTCCAATATTTTATTGATGTAAATTAGGAATTTCCACTTCCTTCATTGAAAATTCACTGCAGGTGAGGATCTGGCCCTAAGTCTTTAAAACATCACACTGTAAAACTTTCATTAGTGGCTGATTTCAGAATTCTGTGGAGAATTTGACATTTTTCATCTTTTACTTGTTCTGTGCTAGAGAAAATCTTGTTCACATCCAAATACATTAAATGATGGTAGTCCTATCTTTTATATCTTGTGCTGAGCCCACCGTTGTGTTTTGTGTACAAAACATAACTTTTAACTTTAAACAGCTATAAAGTTTCTAGATAATTTCTAGAAATTAGCTGAAGATTTGTCACAGAGAAAATCTAGCACTAAATAGGCTGGGCTGCCACATGAGCTAGGAATGCATTAACAGCCAATGTACTTTAAAAGTTCCAAATATTATGCTCTTATGCTTCTACTTCACTGCGTTTCTTGAGGAATTCAATGTGAACACTAGCCTTAAAGAACACGAAAAGTTAGTATTTCTGCTAGAGGGACATTTTATTAGGCTTTGCTGTGTTGCTCATCATGCCATTAGCATATTAATAGCTATGTGTTCTAAGAACAGTTAAATACATGTCACTGTATGGTACAAGATAATGTGAGAAATTAGAACCAGTAGATTCTCTGTCTTCCTAGCTGTAGGTAGCTGTAGCATGTGACCTCATTTTGGTCTATGGCTATAAAAATACCCCATCCTTTAAACACAGAGGTTACCTTGAATAACCCATCCCTACACAGAGTTATATTGCTAGCTTTCCAAATCATACAAATTACTCTGAAGTGAAAACCGCAATGGAAACAGTCCAAAATCACATTCTTGGCTCAGCTCATCATACCCTGTGTTATTTGCCAGTTCTCTTTTGCTTGAGCTTTTGGAGTATTTTATAAAAATGTTTCTGTGTATCACACTGAACACTCAAACCAGTGTTATTTTCTTCACATTCATTGCTTGCTGCTATTGAGATAGTATCAAGAAGGAGCAAATTAATGTAAATTAAATAGCAAATCTATAGCTCAAGCTTATTTATTACATTAAACAGATGACTGGTTTTATTGTGTCTGTCTACTCCTTGTAGTAAATGTTATAATTTGATACTTGGAAAATAAACATCACAAGAGACAGAAAACAGCTTTTTGATATGCCATAAGGTGTCTTGTGGTTGCTCAGAGCTTTAACCCATTGCTCACAAATTTCTGCATCATTAAAGTGCCTTTGAGGGGGTGTTTTTTTTTGCAAAGAAATTTGAATTCAAGACAACATAGAAATAATCAGAAGATCTGATCTGCTTTAAGTATATTTCATGAGAAGGAATTTCAGGGTTAAACAGAAAAGTAGTCCAAAATTTCTACATATATGCAGCACTGGTATGTGGTAACTCAGCAGCATGTATACTGTAGTTTATATTGTTTTGCACAGTGCCCCATTAAATACATTTTATTGCTCCGTAACAGCTGGGTTATGGGAATTTTGTCTTAATGCCCACTATTTAATGAATGAAGCCCAAGATGGAAAAAAATTACTCCATAAACAGGAGAGAGCGGGAATTTAATTTATTTATTTATTTATTACAATCTGAATACCAAGGAGAAACTTTCTGGTATGTTCAAATGTGGCACAAGTAGGATCAATACTGCTTAAGACATTTAGAAGAAGCTAAGGATCAGATTATGATATCCTTTTGTAGCTGCCATGTCCCATGAGTCCTCAACAAATCTATTAAAAGTCAGTTGGATTAAGAAAAGAGGGTGTTATTCTGCCAATGTAAGTGTATCATAATCTCACTATTAAATGGTAAATCCTCTGAAGAATTGTTCCTAGAGTACTTTGGAGCAGATATGTTATCACTATTGTTAACCATAACAGATCATAGTAGGACTGAATTATATAGACGACTACTTCTGCATGTTAGAGGCCGACAATATAATTCCAGATTCTGAAAAATGAAGCAGTTGCATGTTTAATCCCAGTGTTTTATTTCCTCTCTATTCATGTGAAGGACAGATTAATTGGTGATTTCAACATTCAGTGTATCAGCTTGCAATGCAGTCTGTTCTGAGACTGCTGCTTCAGACTAATGATCCATGCAGTATCTCCTTGAATGGACTGAAACTATACTTGCAAACAGTGTCTTGGGGTCTGAACATCTCAGACGTCTTCAACATTTTGGTACCAACGACTCATGGATATTTGTACTGTTAAAAATATCTGGATGATAGCTGTTCTTCACATTGTTTTAGTCTAATGGGAATATGGTTATGCATTCATATGTAAAAAAATATTTGCTACTAAACTATTAATTAATAGATTTAATATATTTAGTCTGGAAGAAAAAAAAAATCTTCATGAAGTATGACCAGTTACACATCATAAATAAGTAGCAGGAAAGAGTCCAAGTGAATATTTTACAAGTTCTTTGCGTAGCTTGTTGATCTATAATCCTTTCCCATAACCTAGTGAAGTTGATGAGCATTTGGGGCTTTGGCTCTGTCGCTTCAATTGTCTGTTCTACAATTACAATAACAAACACAACAGCAGTCTGTTTACAAACAGTTGGTAATTGGAAAATGGGCTGAAGTTATCAACAAATGTATTTGTCAGCACTGATTTGACCAGTTGTACACATAACCTTAAATGACGTTTCTTCCCTTCTATGAGAACTTGTGGAGTTTTGTCCACAAGTTACCACAGTTGCTGTCATGCTGTGAGCATAGCACTCTGTGACACACATCCATTGCATGTTAAATCCCTCCAGCACTTGCTGTTTACTATCCAAGATAAATAGGCTGTTTTCTAATTACTTTATCAAAAACCAGTTTTGGTAGCACAGTAGGCATACTTGTGACAAGCGGAGTTAGGCAGCTCTGCCCAGCTTAAGGTTTGCCTGTGAATAATAAGGAGATGCTAAGTATTCATCTTGGAGGAGGAGGTTGACACTTTTAGAAGCAAAATATATATGCAAACTGTGTTGGTTTTGTTCTGTTTTTTGTTTTCTGTTATTTATTTATTTATGTATTTATTTATTTATTTTAAGATCTGTTTGTGTTAGGCATCCTAGTGCAGAGTTCTCTAAGATGGATCAAGCTTTTGTAGTAGTCACCAAAGCTCACAGAGGAGTTGGCTGAATTTGCGTGCTTTTTTGTATGCTGTTTACAGGTTAAAATAGCTCCTCTGTTTTTATCTGCTTTTCCAAAGGTCCATCTGCCTGAGAACTGTGCTTAATTCTTTGCTGCAGCAGTGTCCTCCAGTGCCATAGCACAGACACCTCTTTCTCCTGTGTGATTTAAGTGCTGCTGTTCCTGCACTTTCTCAGGTTTCCCTTTTAAGGTAGCAGCAAGAGCCAAGATCTGATGTGATAGCTGATGACCATTCTCCTGTTCCCACACTCTGCCTGTGCGTATATACCTTCGTTTTTTGAGAAAGTGGATGAGAAACACAAACTGTAGTCATCAGCCACCTTTATAGACTGAGCTGTGACATTGTCAAGACATGAGACTTGTGTGTGCTTTACCTTTTGTGGTCCACAGGTTCTGATAGCAAATGTTCATGGTGACCTGTTAGCCACCTCTTGGGTTTTGTGGGGTTTGCTTTTTCCCTTTGCCATCTCCCTGCCTCCTCTCCCCCATGTCGTTTTCTGTTCTTTTTCTCCCCCCTTGCTGCATTCATCCCTGAGCAGGTGACCCTACAGTCCACATACCCTGAGGTAAAAATATATATTGGCATTCTCTTCCTTCTAAAATTGCCTGTTTATGTGGCCTACGGATAAAAATGAAAGGAATTACAGTGGGTACTCTCAGCCCTGGCTCTCATTTCTCATGCTTCTGTCATTTGGGCAGTTGTAAAACCAGGAAATACTGAAGAAAAAGCAAGGCATGAAGGTGAATTAATTAGTCTTTTGTGAAACAAAACCCAGTTTTGTTGCAAGTTATTTTTGTTTCCTGTAGCAATAGGGTCTGTCTTTTCCTGCCATGAGATGTAGAGAGCAGAAAGCTCTTATTTCTCCTAGCCTCATACAGATCTATTCCTATGGTCAGATGGGAAAACAATGGGATGGAGAAAAGCTGTGAATCTCACTACTGTCCACTGCTCTACTACGGTAAAAGATACATAAGCTCCACATGAGTGAAATCCTCTCCTGTATTTCATACTTACGTTGCTGTCACTTCCTGACTGTAGTAGCTACCATGGTTTATTGTTCATCCTGTGTGCTATAGGTTTTTTCCATGACTTTTCAGATTGTGGCTGCTCCTCTACACATTGGCACAGACTTTTGCCTTACTGTACACCCATCTGGGCTGTGTTCCACTGAGCAGTCTGCAAGCACTCAAGGAAGTGAATGTCCCCCACTAATGTATAAGCAGAGGTCTTTGGCGCTTTTTTTCCAAGGGTTTTTGGCTTACTGTTTTTTCCAAGCACCAATGTTGCAGTCCTCAGCTAAGCAGCAGTTGATGGAATTAAATGCTGAAATGCTAAAATATCAGCACTTTATTATGATCCTTAACAATTAGGAAAAACGCCAGTGTGGTGCATATTTAATCAGTTGTGATAATGGCACTGTTGATGATACATTAGCTGTCTAGTAGAAGTGACACTTATGTATCTTTTTCTTTATCCTAATATTGTGTCGTTCATGCTGTTTCTCTTGTTGCTTAGTAGTTTTTCCTTTGGGTTATTAAAAGTGATGTTTTACATTGGAAAACTTTTCAGTATCTTCAGTAAGCAACCTGTGATCTATTGGACGGGATAGTGCAAAGCCTGGCTTAACATAAAGAAGCATCCTTACTGTGATGCTTAAAAGGTAGAACCTGAAGTGAGTACCGGACAACCTGAAGTGAAAATCCATATCATCTATCTGTATGTTCCCCATTATCGCAAATGGAAGCTGGTTGAATATTTACCAGTCACACTTTTTCTACCTGTAATTATCACATCAAGACTGGATATATTCTATCCACAGGGAGCTAGAGGATACTACTCTTTTTTAGAATATTCTATATGCATAATAAGACTTCCTTCTCTGTTAG
>JBCJKH010018693.1:0-10952 GCA_039877255.1 Loriculus beryllinus | reverse complement strand
AGGCCAGGTTGGACACAGGGGCTTGGAGCAAGCTGCTCCAGTGGAAGGGGTCCCTGCCCGTGGCAGGGGTTGGACCTAGAGGAGCTTTAAGGGCCCTTCCAACCCAAACCAGGCTGGGATTCTACGAATCTAGATGGGTTCTGTCTCAGCCTGTGGAAACAGGGGTGCAGGGAGGCTCACTGACACCTGGCCAGCTCCACTAGATGGCAACAGGCAGCGGCAGCGCTGCCCTAGCTCAGCACTAACCCTGCATTGCTGACTGGTTTTCCCCACCTCTTACTTACTGTCAAATGAATATTGATCAGAAAATAGAAAAAGATTAATTTAACTGTGTGCTTCTCACAACTGGAAACATTGCCTGAAGCATTGTGACATTCTGATCTCACCATGCTCCACATCCGCTCTCTGCTTCGACTCAGAATCCACCCAGCTCTCATGCAATGGGCAAAGGGTGAGAAGGACTATTTTATGAAGCAGGCAATTGTGTAACAGTGGGGGCAGGTACAGAGCAAGAAAATCCACGAGGTAAGGGCTGCCATATTCACACTCCTCATGCATTGCTTCAGGGATAACCATTTTGCATACCCCCATCATGCCAGAGCAGCGCTACATTTCCCCTCACGTCAGGAGTTTCATCTCCTTGCACTCCAAACAGGTCAGTTTGCCTCCACACCAGCTGCACTGCGAGTCAGCCATGAGGGCCACTGCCAACAACAGCACTCAGAACCAATGCAATGCAAAAATCCCAACCGTGTACCGGGACCTCCTGTAGCAGAATCTCCATCAAAGATTTCAAAGCCTGCTCCTTTTGGTAGAGCTGCAATCCATTTCCCTCTCATCTTCACTTCGGGAAAACCAGAAATGAGGTTTGGTTACACTGCTGCCTTAGTGACAAGAAGTTAACGTAATTCAATAAAGCTCTCTTCTTTTATTGCAAACCAGTATGTTCTACATGAGGCAGAATTGCTTTATAGATTATACTGCTTTTGATGTCATCTTTGATCAGATTTACTCCTGAACTTCAATAGAGCTACTTCAAGCAGCACCTGCCCAGATGACATCAGAATCGAGACCAACACGCTCACATTTTTTGTGATTTCTGCATTGACTGATTACAAGTGTAAATAGCAGAAAAACATCTTACTAAAAATAGGTGAAGTGCAGCATTAGCAGCGCATCCTTCCACAGACTGCACTCCTGCTTGTTACACACGTACGAAGTACAAAACCCACCCAGCATTGCACAACACTGTCTCTGCCCTGAAGAGCTGACTTACAGGATCCTTCACAAGCAGTAGCTATGAGCATGCAGTTCAGGTGCTCCATTTCCCTGGCATAGGAAGACAACATAGAGAAGAATTAACTGACAGCTGAAATACCTACAGAGTACACAGTGCATATACATAGAGTATACAGAGCTTATGAACAGCAGAACAAAGATGAGAACCAACAGTTTTGGTTACCATGCTCCAGTGGTAATGCAGCCTTGTGATCTCCTAATGGATGTAATACAGTGTCATCCCCCCTGAAAGTGATAGCCTTGCTCTGAATCTTCTTGTACATGTAACGCCTGCCCTCCACTTGCTTTCAAGAGGCCCTCTTAACCATACTCCCATGAGGATATAGTATCAGGAAAGAAACACACCTGAGTTTACTGTGATTTACAAGCTTACACTCAAATGTAATATTACATTACACAAATGTTACATTAAATGTTACATTAAATTGTAACTTCAGTGCAAACTGCTGCCAGTCAGCTATGGTTATGCACCAGCAACATGCCCAGAACACTTCTTTTAACACAAAATGTGAGGTTTTTTTCTATATACTATTCTAAGGAGGTTTACAAGGTCCAAGGATGAAATGATGCAAGTTAACCTACGAGAGCAGAAACTACAGTGAAACTGGCAGGGATCCTAATGCCATCAGCTCCAGGATTTCTTGCAAGCTTTTAGTCTGGGGGTGCATTGCCATAAACAGTGTAATGCTTCCTCTGCCACCAACACTCCATCCTGCAGAGTGCAAGTTTATGAAGGGCTGTATTTTGACTAATGGTACATCATATAACATTAAAAACATTTTCTGGGTTTGCAATATCTTTAAGAGAAGTCGGATGATGCATTACAATGCAACCCCTCTGGTCATTAAACTTTTGATCTCTTCAGTTCCAGTAGCCTAGAAAATGAACTCAGCTGATAAAGGCTACAGAATGGTTTGAGTTGGAAAGGACCCTAAGATCATCCACTTCCAAGCCCCTGCGATGGGCAGGGACACTTCACACTAAACCGTGTCACCCAAGGCTCTGTGCAACCTGGCCTTGAACACTGCCAGGGATGGAGCATTTGCCACTTCTCTGGGCACCCTGTGCCAGCGCCTCACCACTCTCACAGGGAAGAACTTCTTCCTTATATCTAACCTGAACTTCTGTTTCAGTCTGAACCCATCACACTTGTCCTATCGTTACAGTCCCTGATGAAGAGAAAACCTTTTGTTGGTTCTACCTACCTCATTTTCCAGCCAATTTAGCAATCGTCTTGCGCAGAGTCAGAATTCAGGAGCAAGAAGAAGATATTGTATGGCATAGACTGGTATTTCTGAAGTCAGAAAAGATTAGCTATGCACAATGTGAGACTGGAAAAGAAATAAACCCAAGGCATTTCCAAACCCCAGCAAAACTCTCATGTGTCCTTCAGTAAGAAACTTTCTCAGAGGGGTGCAAAACCTCTCAAAAACTCAGCAAGCAGCTTTCTTGGCCACTGACTACATCTGCTGCTTTATTCCTGGGTGCCCAAGGAAGATTATTTGCTTGCAAGAGATTGTCATCTGCTGGCAAAGGAGAACGGGGATGCCCAGAACCCCAGGATGCCGTTTGCTTCACCAACATCCAAATATCCTGTGAAGAACTGGACTTCAAGACAAGCAAAACCATAGTTTTCTTAATATTTGCAATGGAGGATTTGTAGGGCAAAACCCAAATCCTCCAAAGCTGTCAGGCAATGGCATGGATACAGTTCTTCCACCTCTGCAGAAAAGTCATGGAAGAAAACAAGGTATAACTTATCAACACATCAAGATGAAGGAGGGGTGCAGACAGATGCTCTTCACACAGTGGTTTCTGAAGTATCCTGCAGAACAAGGTGTAGGGGAAGGGGCATGGCTATTGCTGTATGGGTGACAACACCCTTTTAGTTTAATTCACTTGTACAAGAACAAGCAACCTTTTTCACCACAACAGTCTGCTTTTCCACCTCTCATTTTTTCAAACCTCTTTTGCTCCTATTATACCCATGGATGTGCCTGACACTTCTGCACACAGTGTCCTGAAAGCCCCTCAGACAATTCTGGTTTAACAGCTTTTGGAGAAAGACAGAAAGAAAGAGTTCTACAATTTCAAAATAAGGAGAAATTAATTTGTTGGCAGAATGACGCCATGGACATGCAGTAAGCTGAGACATGACCAGAAAATACTAAGGCAGGATTTCAGCTTGGGGCAGAACCTCCACTGAAGAGCTGCCAGATAACAGACTATATGGAATGGGGGAAAAGATAGGATAAAGACTAATTAAAAATGTAAGTCAAGTCCAGGCAGCCATAATTTATGGCTAAATGAAAAAGAAAGGCCTAATTTTGCCATAGTTTTAAAAAGGATTGATGATACAGAAAAGACTGAGAGTTGGATAAGTAAAGGATCAGTGATAAAACCGTGTTTACAAATGCATTTCCCAAATATGCCCACCTAAAAATACAAGTTTTAGAGTGATAAACTCCCCAGAGGTCAGTGTTCTGCCTGGAAGGCACTGGTGTACCTCTGCCTGTGCCCATACAGGTTTGTATTGAGGAGGAGAATGCCACAGGAGAGCACGCAATGCAGCTGGCACATAAGTACTTCAATGCATGTACAGGGAGGTGATAAATCACTTGGAGCTGCGGGGATTAGGGACTCCTGCCAAAGCCTCAAAAATGTTTGAAACTTGATAAGAAAGAAACAAAGAACAGGCAATACTGTGTAGGTTCTATTTCTATAACATGGGCAATATTAACTAAAAAAAAAACCAAACCCAAACATGATTATCAGAGCATCTCATACAACTTATCCCAAGCTTCATTCTTGTGAACAACCTGAAAACTCACTGAATGAGACTGATGTTAAATCGCAAGTTTGTGCACCCAATTATTTTATATATAGAAGTCACCCATTATGATTTACCTGCTGTTCCACAAGGGAAAGGGGATGCTCATTAGATATCCCTGGCATAAATTTTCATACCATTAAGATAATTTTCAAAGTCTGCTTTCAAACCTGAACTAACTGAGCACTTCTGGGCCGGCCACAGCAGCAGTAACTTGTTTTGCTAGAAAAGTTCTGCTTTTATTTTTCTACCAAGGCTTACCTTAGCTGGTATCTGAGCCCATCTGGTCACGTTCACATTGGTCAAATTCATGTTATTCTGTTGGCTTGGCAAGGACACTTGTGTGAGACCTGCAAACCTTTATGACAGCTCACACAATTCAGTGTGAACTCCCTGTTTGGCAC
Source organism: Loriculus beryllinus (assembly GCA_039877255.1). Taxonomy (NCBI): domain Eukaryota; kingdom Metazoa; phylum Chordata; class Aves; order Psittaciformes; family Psittacidae; genus Loriculus; species Loriculus beryllinus. Next base: position 6,419 of record JBCJKH010018693.1, on the reverse strand, counting down.
CTGGTAACAACCAGTGTTCAGGCACATAGACAAGTCCTGCTCAGCCATACACTTGACTGCTCTCAGAACATGCAATCCTGCAGTGCTTGTCAGGCAGTTTCAGTCTCTGGCAGGCAAAACCACAGAAAGTAGGGCTGAAGCCTGGCAGACAGAGCCACTAAAAGAAGGTGGGAAATGCCTGGTGGGTCTGGCCAAGGTTCTGTTTAGTCTGGTAACATCTCTGTGGCAAAAGGAAGCGCTACTTAGACAGAACACGCAAGTCCAGCCACTTTCTACAGGTCATTCCTCCTGCAGATCCCTGACATCCTCGACTGTTGTACTGAGGCTGTCAAGGAGATATCCCTGCCCAGTGATCCACTAATTTGGCTTTGCCTTTGTAAAACAGCTAATGCTCTTTGTCTCCACCAGTGCTTTGGGCAGCCAGCTCCAGAAGGCTGCTACCTACTGTGTAGAGAAGTATTCTCCCTTTCTATTAAGTTAGTCTTACAGCACTTCTTTCAGGTGTTCCCAGCACTAATGCACAGATCCACACTGTGTTCATCCACCACAATTCAGGATGTCCTTCTGGGATGATAAATCCCTCCCAAAATCCCACAAAGACTACAGCAGAACATGCAAATAACCTGAGTTCCTACAATCCTTGCCTAAGTCATACACAATATTAATTACGTATGACTTGGACAAGACATTCCAGCACAGGCAAACAAATTTAAGTTTTCCTGTGTCTGGTAATATGTAGTGAAAACTGGGATCACAATCCACAGATATTTCACCTAGAGGTCAGCTCTCAAAAGTCATTGTTGTTGAGGATGATCCACTGAACACAAGAAAATCTCAGTTCCAGAAGTGCTCAACGTGTAGTTTTACATGATCTACTATTAAAGAAAATGAAGTCTAGCACTGCCAAAGCAGCATCTGACCAAGACTGAACTCTGTAATGCAGGATAAAAGGCTATCCTCTTGCATGTAAGATACATGTACCATAAATGATCACTAACTACAGAGTCAAGCTCTAGGATGTTTCCAGAGCCCTATCATGCACAACTGTCTATCTTAGCAATTCAGTGTGGCATTTGCCAGCACGACAAGCAACCTGATGGAAGGTCAGGCTGGATGTGGTTCTGGGCAACATGATCTAGTTGAAGATGTCCCTGTTTATCGCAGGGGGGTTGGACTAGATGAGCTGTGAAGGTCCCTTCCAACCCTTCCATTCTGTGTTTCTATGATTTGTCATGTTGCCGAATGCCTTGTCCCACTTGTCTGTGGAGAAACCGCTGCATCTTCTCAAACTAATGATTTGCTCCATCCCCGAAAAGCAAACAGAAAGTGAAGATGAAAAACAGTATCTGAAAAATGGAAATTAGAACTGTAGTAAAGCAATTTCCTTTAGAAACCATGACAATTGCTCAAGGCATAGGAACAAAGTGGCAATTCCTATTCACCAAAGTATTGGGATCACTCGCAAAACCGAAGTCATGGTGCACCTCCATAACTATGAGCAGCTGTCTGGCAAGTAAAGACAGCTCCTGTTTCGTCAGTACCAAACACTGCTCAGGTGCTTGTGTGCTTTGCTCTCCTCTTCAACAGCTTGGAACTGCAGAATGCAACCATCACTGTCATCCCCCAGCCTCCTGAATCACAGGCTAATTCTGACTAATAATGAGGCTTTAGATCCTGACATAAAATGTCTTTATAACTACATTGATTTGCAACCCCAAACCAACCTCAGCAGCCAGAGCCCTGACTCACAGTGCTAATCTGTTCTGCTCCTTCCACCCCCACACAAATACTCTCAGGCTGATTCCTTTGAGACTGGTAACTAAGCACATATCTGCACTCTGCACAGGCCACGTATGGTTGAGTGACCACATATCTTTATTCTATTTAAACTAATAAAAGAACAAGTTCCCTAGATTTTGTTCAATATCCCCTTCCTCAGAAGAGCACACTTCAGCAGCCAAGACGCTCGAGCAAAGGTCTGTTTAGCCTCAGGAAGATACATACAATACCTGCTGCCTCTCAACTTGCTCGAGCTTGTGCTCTTTTCCTCTCTGGTCATGAAATAAAATTAAAGATCAATTTAACCGCCTGGAAGAAACAAACCTATAAATAAGTAGTCATAAAACCTAGAAGACAAGGCAGGAAGAAACAAAATCTAACGAAGAAGAACAGAGGCAGGCAATTTAATTCCAGAACTACCTACAGAAAAAGCAAACTTACTGTTGAATAGTGCTGGGAAAGAAAGTAATTAATCATTTCTCCTGGAAGCGCTTGTCTTTCATAGATATGCCCTGAAAAAGGCAGATTCATGTGTCTTGGGCTGCAGTTTGTTCAGTTCTATGGAAACCAAGAGTCCCTACCCTGAAGAGCCTACAGCCTCAGTGTGTTCACACTGCTGCCATAGGTGTGACACTTTCTTGTATTGGCTTCCAAGCAAACAATGCTTCATTACCCAACATCTACATCAATCATTTACCATTTCCTAAAACTCCTGAATGAGTATAAAATGGTGTGTTTCATTCTAACACAAACTCCGTATCTGCAAAAACATGCAACTTCTGGAAGTTCTTATTCAACCTTTTGCAATTCAGATTGTAAAACCGTCATAGGAAAGGTACAAAGCAACTGACTTCTACCTCAGTTGTAACTCAAATATTTTTGGGGAAAAGTGATGACTGGGGTATACTGAAATATTTTTTCCATTTTATGAGAAAACATACATTGCTAACCTAAAATCTTTGCTTCACTATGTCAGTGATGAAGTTCCTCTCAACTTCAGTAGAACCAGGATCATGCTCGTGAAAGTAGCATAAGAATCTTGCCCAAAATTCAGATTATTAATAAACACTGATGACTAAGAGAGACAGAAAGGCAACTCATTGCTGCCAAATGAAAATACATAGTGGAACCGAAAGGCACCCACATACATATCCTTCTTCAGAACAGCAATTACAGTCATGGGCTGGATTAAGCAATACGTTCAAAGGGTGAGGAAGAAGAAAATCATAATATTACTCAATTCTTTCACAGAACAATTTCTTTTCTCTAGTTCTGAATGTTTATTCTAGAGATTTAATATCAGATATTCCCAATTGCAGTTCTGATGCTGCTTGAACTTCATGGATAACTTATTAACCTGGTACATCGAAAATTCTGTAACCTCAAGTCAAAAAGTGGCTTGTCTGATTCCTTGCTTGGCTGCTTGCCTGTATTCCAAGTCAGGCTAAACCTGTACACAGAGACCTTGGAGTCTATTCATTTTGGGTGGGGAATTCTCTCCAGAGTACATATCCCAAGGGGTAAACATTTGTTGCTGCTTTTACTGCTTGCTGAGTGAGTTTGCTTCATTGCTGATTTGCAACATGACAAAAACAAAGAATAACTAAGAAGAAGTACCAAGACAGAAACAACTTCTGTCTCTTTCCTTAGGGTAATAAAGTGTTTTGACTGTTCACTAAACGCAGAGGCTGTAAAGCATCAAGATTTTATATGTTCGATGCTTTGCTGATTCGAAAGAATCTCTTCATGTCGCTTTCAAGTGACACTGAACACTCTCCTTTCTGATATACTAATGTTTGTATTTTCATAGCAAGAAAAAAAAATCCTTACAAATAAATAAGAATTTCATAATTTTCTCTTTTGTTTAGTGGGGAAAAAAGAAAGAAAGAAAAAACTCAAAAAAGATTAAGAAGCTTCCTTCGTCTTAAAGAGAATCCATACACCAGGAAGGTGGCATTGTGTGGTGGCAAGAAGACACATTTATTTAGGTTCCTCCTGGACTGTTTCTCTTAGCAAAAAGCCATAAAAGATGGTTTGTTCCCTCAAAACCTGTCAAAGAGTGAACTTGTCTGCTGTCATTCTGTTATAAGATGCTAACATCTAAAGGGAAAAGAAAGAAATAACCCAAAGATCTCAAAGGCAAGAAGAAATAACTGTTTCTGTATGTTTTTTTGTCCCATCACTTACTAGAGTTCTGCTATCGATCACAAAAAATAGGAAAAAGGAATTATGAACCACAGCACCACTTGACCTTTATATTCAGATAATCCATATTCCAGCAGACTTCTTCTCTTCCAGGCTCCTACATCAGCACAGATACAAAGTCACAAGTGTATCACCAAACCCTTCTTTGCTGCAGATGGGGGAAAGATCCTCATAATAAGGTACCCTTGCTGAATGAACCAGGGAAAATGCACAACAGGAAGAACTAAACCCATGTGTCTAATGCACAAACCAACACAGGCAGCTTTCTGATTATGGGGTGAACATTCACTTCTGGTTGTTGGGTCTGAAGAACTTAGTAAAGAAATTTTAAATTGTATAAATAAAAAAAAAAAAGAATTTTTAAAGGACTCAGCCACAGACAATTCCACCTTAAAGGAGATCTTCTCAAATCCTCACATCTGCAGATTCTTGTACCTGCAGTTCCTCAAATGAACATTCTCTACCTGTGCAAAACTGCAGTTTGACAGTGTCATATTAAGACTGAATTTAAGTTCCTTAAGACAGAAGAGTCTTAAGTAATGAACCTCTTTCAGAATATTTGTTCAACTATCTAGCTATATAGATAATAGCTCATCAATATTTATGAAAGCAGAGGTGAGACTGAGGAGGGGCAGGGGAACTTCAAAGCTCCAAACCACAGGTCTCTGAGATTTCTGCAAAAAACACCTGAGGAAATATGTCAAGTGGTGGGTGTTGTGCAGTGATTTTTCATTAATTTTAATTACTGTCATTCTATAGGATAGTGAAGCATCCTCAGTCCTTCGCCTCCAAATTGCACTGGGATTGATGCCAAACTTCTTCTCCCTCTTTGCTTCCCTCAAGCAGTATTTAGTAATGGAAGTGCTTTAACATGTTTAAATAAGAAGTGTAAATGCCAAACACTTCTGAATGAGAAGGAACCTGTATTTTAAATGGTGTATGAAGCCTTTATTCATAATTCTGTGAACTAAAAACATGGACTATTTGGGATCAAATAAAAAGCTTGATCAGGCTTGAGAAGAGAGTAGATGGGACATCCCCATTTATGGAAAAACAAAACAAAACATAAAGCAACTCTAACTTTTCATAACCATTAATAGAGCATATTGGGGGCAGGGAAGAGACAAAAAACTCCACAATCAATTCCCTTGACTGTAGCTTATTGTTTTACTTAAAAAATATATAAAATATTGTCTACACCAGCTTTACAATCCAGGTGGCCTGATAATGGTAATATCCCAGAGCTGTCTTCCTTGAGTCGTGAGGGTCCATTCTCCTCTCACATCCCACAGTAACCTGAAAGCTGCTGTTCAAACTCAGGTATTTTTGTTGCAGTGCTCATATTCAGGTAAATCATTCTGATGGGGCACAAGTCATGTGCCTATGCAGAGCATTCACTCCGACCTGTGTGTGGAGCAAGCCATGGCCAACCCAGAAGTAGCAGAGCACAGTAGCATTGTTTTGAGCCCAGATTAGGTGCCTACTTCCTAGGAAGCAAGAGGTGGGAAGGAAATGAGAAAGAAACCTGCCAACTAAAACTATCACATTGGGAATGGACGTTAAGTGAACAAGATCTTAGTGGTTTGTGAAGTAAAGATTTCATTACAGTGTGACTGCTAAGTGGGAAGCTTAGAGGTGGCAGCCACAACACTTCCAAGTTTCCTGTTCTTCCCACTTGGATAGCAGCAGATGGGGCAGAGATGACAATTCCATGTTAATGAGAATTTCATGCTAGCTGTGCTGTATTTACCAAAATAGAGATCTTCTTTTCCAAAAAGCAGTATTTGTAAAGATTCACTTGAACTAGACTTTAATGCAGATTTGCTGCATCAAGCATTGCAAACAAAAGCTTCAACCAAAAGCAGAAGTCAGACTCTGCTCTCCCATGACAGCCATTTACCTTCAGAGACATTTCCTACTTCTATGGAGCAATCCAATGAGCAAACTTCCCCTGATGTTCATCAACTTTCCACAGTTAACTGAGGAACAACTCACTTTTCGCAGTTTATATTCTTTCACACCCACAAGTGGAGCTCACACAAGCTCAGTCTTTCTTCATGCTAACAATGTCAGTAGGAAGTGGAATGCCTTCCACCCTCCACAAAAATAGGTGCCACCCTGGAATCCCGAGTAAATGCAGTTACCGATTCTTTCCAGATGCACCTACATTACCATGTCAAAGCTATTTTACCTGAAGAAACAGGCTGAGAGAGTTGGAGCTGTTCAGCCTGGAGAAGAGATGGCTCTGGGGAGAACTTCTAACAATCTTCCAATGCCTAAAGGGGGCCTATAAGAAAGAGAACCTCTGGAGAGGGACTCTGGACAAGGGCATATAGTGACAGGACAAGGGGAATGGTATTAACCTGACAGAGGGGAGACTGAGCTGAGCTCTTAGGCAGAAGCTCTTCCCTGTGAGGGTGCTGAGGCGCTGGCAC
>JBCJKH010018692.1:0-12653 GCA_039877255.1 Loriculus beryllinus | reverse complement strand
GTACCACAGGGATGATGGGCACTCCTGCTCTTTGGGGACAGGACAGCCCTATGGCCCTATGTTCACCACCGGAGATGTGATTGGCTGCTGTGTCAACCTCATCAACAATACCTGCTTCTACACAAAAAATGGCCACAGCTTAGGCAAGTAAAGAAAGATGTTCTCAGGAGAGGGACGCTCCTCCCCTGCTCTTGCTGCTGGTTACATTAATACTTGGCATGTGTTGTAACACTTGTCCCACATTTGTGGAATGGGAGATAAAAACAGTGCTGGGCAGCAGTCAGGAGTTGGAAATTGGCTGCAAGACAGAAATACTTTCAGCATGTGAAAAGGTTTCTGTGCTGCTCTATCTGTTGAGGCAGGTTAGGACTGCATCCTTAGCTTCTGCTCCTTTCTTCTACTACTGCACAACCAGTGGGAGGTTAGATGAGATGGCAAATGGTTGGACAACAGGGAAATAAAGAAACGGTAAGTTTAGTTAGTGTATTATTCAACTACCTACAAAGCAAATGCACCAGCATCTTTTCATTTTTAAAAGGGACTTGTCCGTCTGTGAGACTTAACACGTCAGTCCAAGCATTCCTAAACCTAGACCTGAATTCAGCTTAAGAAGTCTTACTTAAGTGCATACCTACGATTAGGTTCATTCCACAGTTGTTTATTTCCCCTAAAGTTAAGGACTTAAAAACTTTGCCCAATGGTATCTCTCACAGATAGAATGATGCTAGAAAGTAGCATGTATAGGTGAAAAGCTTTCAGAAGTAAACATATACTTGCATGTGCATTGTAGGGAAAATGAGTGTGGCCATTGTATGGAAAAGCAGCCCTGAGGTACCAGTGAATTTGCAGGTGCTGTACTGCACAAGATGACCGCAGGGTCAGCTTGATCTCTGAGCACTGGCTTTAGCTGCCAGCCTGGCTTCACCCTCAGGTGGAGGCAGCCGCTGTAACTTTAGCAGCTCTCACCCTCCAACCACCGGCTTTCCAGGGAGGTGAGCACAGGGCAAACTGACCTCACTTCCAGGAGTCCACCAACAGCCAGCAGAGCACCGGGCTGGGAGATTGTATCTGGTGGGCTGTTGGATCTCCCACCCTTGTGTACAAAATGGAAGCCTCAAGCTACAGCTCTCTGAAATGAGGTAACAGCACAGCACTGCTGGGTGGGGAGGTCCTGCTTCACCCCCACAATTAACTCATGTTTAGTTGGGCCACTAAATTCCACAGACTTACAACATAAACACTGTTCTCTTTCTACAACCTAAGTTAAGCTAAAAAGTACTTTTTCCAGGCACTAGCTTTTCTTATATAAGATCCCCCCCTCTTTCTTTTACCTTTACAAATTCTTTTGCTATGTGACTCCGTTTTGCTCAAGAGTTCAGGCCTTGTAGGCCCCCATCAGATACTGGAAGGCTGCTATGAGGTCTTCTCGCAGCCTTCACTTCTCCAGGCTGAACAGCCCCAACTTTCTTTTCCATGGTTGGTTTCTGAGTCGCAAGCGCACAGTGAAGCCAGCTCATATTCATTTTCTCATCGACTAACACCCCCAAGTCCTTTTCCAACAGGGCTGCTCTGAATCTCTTCTCTGCCCATCCTGTAGCTGTGTCTGGGATTGAGGGCACATTCAGTCCCAATACCCATGTCGCCAACAATCCCACTTATGTCTATGTCGCCAATAAAGATGTTGAAAAAGATCAGTCCCAACACCAACCCCTGATGAACATCACTCGTTGCTGATCTCCAAACGCACATTGAGCCATTGATCACAACTCTGCTTTCAGCCATCCAGCCAATTCTTTATACACCGAGTGGTCCATCCATCAAATTGATGCCTCTCCAGTTCAGAGACAAGGATGTTGTGCGGGACAGTGTCGAATACTTCTTTGCACAAGTCCAGGTAGATGACGTCAACTGTTTTGCCCCTGTCTGTCAGTTCCGTAGCCCCATCACAGAAGGCCACAAAATCGGTCAGATAGGATTTCCCCTTAGTGAAGCCATGCTGGCTGTCACCAACCACCTTGCTGTTTTTCATGTGCCTTAGCATGCTTTCCAGGAGAATCTGCTCCAAGATTTTGCCAGGCACAGAGGTGAGACTGACTGGTCTGTAGTTCCCTGGGTCTTCTGTTTTCCCCTTCTTGAAAATGGGGGTTATATTTCCCTTTTTCCGTTTGTCAGGACCTTCACCTGACTGCCATGATTTTTAAAATATGATGGAAAATGGCTCAGTAACTTCATTTGCCAGCTCCTTCACGACCCGCGGATGGTTTTCATCAGGTCCCATGTGCACGTTCAGGCTTTAAAGGTGGTCTCGAACCCGATCCTATCCTACAGTGGGCCTGAAGTCTTCATTCTCACAGTCCCTGCATCTGCCTTCCAAGACTTGGGTGGTGTGGTCAGAGCATTTGCCAGAGAAGACTGAGACAAAGAAGTTGTTGAGAACCTCAGCCTTCTCCAAATCCAGGGTAGCCATTTCTCCTGATAGCTTCCGGAGAGGGCCCATGTTGTCCCTAGTCTGTCTTTTATTCGCTACATACCTACAGAAGCCCTTCCTGTTTTCTTTTACATCCCTTGCCAGATTTAATTCTAGCTGGGCCTTAGCTTCCTGGGCAATGTCCCTGTATTCTTCCCAGGCCACCTGTCCTTACTTTCACCTTCTATAAGTTTATTTTGTCCCTCTAAACTTCCTCAGCAGCTCCTTATCCATCCATGGAGGTCTCCTGGCCTTCTTGCCCCATTTCCTTCTAGTTGGAATGCAATGCTACTGAGCTTGTAGCGGGTGATCTTTGAGTATCAACCAGCAGTCTTGGGCCTCCCCGCCCTCTAGGGCTTTATCCCACGGAACCTTACTGAGCAAGTTCCTGAAGAGGCCAAAGTCTGCACTCTTGAAGTCCTGGGCAGTGAGCTTGCTGCGTGCCCTTCTCACGGCCCTGAGGATCTCGAACTCCACCATCACATGATCGCTGCAGCCAAGGCTGCCTTGGAGTGTTACATTCCCCACCAGCCCCTCCCTGTTGGTGAGCACGAGGTCAAGCATGGCACCTCTCCTTGTCGGCTCCTCTATTCCTTGCAGGAGGAAGTTGTCTTCCACACAATTGAGGAACCTCCTTGATTGCTTGTGCTGGGCTGTAGTTGCCCTCCAACAGATATCGGGGTGGTTGAAGTCCCCCATGAGGACAAGAGCCTGCGAGCGTGAGGCTGCTCCTATCCGTCTATAGATGGCTTCATCCACGGCCTCTTCCTTATGGTGTGGCCTATAACAAGATCCCCACAGTAATGTCCCCCATCGCTGTTCTCCCTTTGACCCTGACCCGCAAACTCTGTTGACTGATCACCCATCCCCAGCCAGAGTTCCATGCTCTCCAGTCTGTCCCTGACATAAATAGCAACTCCACCTTCCCGTCTGCCTGGTCTGTCTTTCTTGAAGAGCTTATAACTTTCCATTCCGTCGCTCCAGTCATAGGAGCCGTCCTCCCTTGTTTCTGTTATGCCAATGATATCATATCCCTGTAGCTGTGCACACATCCCTGATTCCTCTTGCTTATTCCTCATATGATGGGCATTTTTATAGAGGTATCTGAGCTGAGCTCCGAATGAAGCCAGGTCATCGACTGTATCGGCTGAAATAGCTCTGCATCGCTCCTAGCATTTATTACAGGTGCTGGCAACTGAATGGGAGTGTTGGGATGGATAGATGCCTCCCTCACCCAACACATCTCATTTAAAGCTGTGTTGACTAGCTAGGCAAGCCTCCTACCAAAACTGTTCTTCCCCTTCTTTGTCAGACTAGCTCCAGCAGCTTCCAGTAGACCTGGCCTCCCAGACTGAGTCCCATGTCCTAAATAACCAAACCCCTGACTATGGCACCACTGTTCTAACCATTTATTAATCTGCCAAATCTGCCTGGCTTTTTTAAGGTCCTCACCTTTAACCTGGAATATTGATGAAAAAATTATCACCTCTCCCAGGGCTCTGTAGTCCTTCTTAATGTTCTTTAGGCTACTGCTGTCTATATCGCTAGCACCCACATGAACCACTAAAGTGGGTAATAGTCAGTGGAACTTACTAGACCAGGCAGCCTCTCTGCAATATCCCTGATCCAAGCCCCTGGTAGGCAACACACCTCCCTTGAGACTGGGTCAGGCCAACAGATGGGTGCCTCTGTGCCTTTTGAAGTAGAGTCACCTGCTGTAATGACCCCTTGCTTTCTCCTGGCAGCACCAGTAGTGATCCCCTTTCCTGGTGCATCAGCAGGTTGTTCATGTGGCGAGGTGTGGTTTTCATCATTAGCCCTCTGCATAACTGTGAAGTGGTTCTGGGTGGGAATGTCAGATTTAGGAGGAAACCCGTTGCGTTTAATTGTCCTTTTCTTCCTTTTTCTGGTTTTATTTGTTGGGTTTGGTTGGTTGGTTGGTTTTTATGGTTTTTTGTTTGTTTTTTGCTTTTTGGTCTTTTGGGGTTTTTTTTGTTACTAGTTCCCAGCTTCCTGGGTTAATGCCCTCCTTCTTTTCTGTATGAGCTGTGATGGACACTTGTAGCCCCTGCACAGTTTGGGCCTGGAGCAAGCAGTCCAGCTCCCTGTCAGCTTCCCTGATGTCTTTGAGCCTTCTGAGTCTCCCACAGCTCAGCCACCTGCTGCAGGAGGAATTCCACCAGGGTGCACCGAGTGCAGCCCTGCCCATTTTGTACCCTTGCCTCAGGCGACAAGTGGAGGCACCTACTGCACTCTGAAGTCTGCGCTACAGCCTCCCTTCTCATCAGCTCTGTTTGGGTGTCTATGCAGCAGCCAGAGAAGAGCTTCCAGACCAGGCCCTGGTCCTGAGGCGGGTGCTCACCATCCCACTTGCTACTTGCACCGACTGCCATGCTATGCCCTGTTTGCCTTGCTCCTGGTCACTCGGGCAAGCTTTTACGCACTCAGGGTTGGTGCTGTTCCTCCTGGTGCTGCCCCTTGTGAGTCAGCTTCTCGTGTCGCTGAGCTGCCAGCTCCTGGGCAAGTCCTGTTGAGGACTTAAGGCTCCCTCAGTGGCTCTCGCCGCTCAATATTGAGGCTCCTGGATGCTCTGTTTCCCCTTGCTCCGGTGCTGAAGGCATCCTAGCTGGAGCTACTCGCCTCGGCCTTCTGCCAGTGGTGCTGGGCTTGGTGACTGGGTGGGTCTGAGCGGGACTGAGTGCAGGTAGCTAGCACTCAGCTGGACACTTCTTCTAAACAGATTTCATTTTTTTCTGGTTTTTGCCCCCACAGAATCTCAGAACCTGCCAAAGCAGCCCCCACTGATGCTTACCCTGGGCCAGGCCTCAGAGTGTTTGAGGCTTATGGCTTGCGTGGGATTGGGCTCCTGCTCCTTTGCCAGAGTGGATGACTATTTGCATTAGCCACCAGAACAAGATGGAGTTGACATCGTTGAGTGCTGCCCTTCATCTTCTGTTGCTGCCACTCTACACCACCACCTTGTTCAACAGCCTGACCTCCCTGCCACCCCCACCCCCTCTAGCACGCACACACACACACACACACACGCACACACTCTGCCTGTGAACGGATTGAGTGAGTCCCTCACTATGTGGCTATTCCCGACAACAGGAATGACTGGCAGATCTTACCTGTCTCTCTGCCATTGCTGTGGCTCCGGCAGCATTCAGTATTTCACTGGTTATTCTAATGTAGTACCTTACAATGTAGGGATTTCTCTTTTATTTTGATTTGAGTTGTTTCTCATGGATCTGGAGAGTTTTGCTGAGCTGGTTTCTGCTGATTTACTGAAGAACCTCATCAAGTTGCTGACAGCTTGTTCTTCCCTTCTCCCTCCATCATGCACATACAGCATCATTTTCTGTGTTAGTTCTCTGAACTTTTCTTGCAGTAGCAGCTCAGAGGGAATTTATTTTATTTGAATCCTGTTTATTATAAAGGTCTCTTCCACCTCCACAAAGTCATTGTTGTATTTATTGTTCACAGACTCAGTCCCAGCCGTACATATCATGCAGCCCTTCAGGAGATCTGATGAGGTAGGTTCTGTCATGCACTAATTATGAAAAGTGAAGGAGCTTGGTCCTTCATGGTACATGCCTCTCTCAAGAGCACAAGCCTCTCAAATTCTTGTCTTTGTGAGTGGGAAGAGTAGAAGACTTGATATTGCCTATGTTAGCAGCTGAACTACAGCATCATCTCTCAGTCCTGTGAAATGGGTAAATCCAGCTCTCACAGCAGCTAGAGGGACAGGACTGGACTGATGAATATGAAGTCATCTACTATTGTGTTGGTAGAAGCAGGTTGTTGGCCTCCAGGAAACATCTGTGGGTGCTGCCAGTTGGACTGTCAGTTTTGGTGTTAAATCACAATCCCCCCCCTTTTTCACCATATGGGGGGGCTCTGTCACTAGGACTCAGTAATAATAGTAGTACCCCCCAGGTAACACTGATCTAAATGAGCACTTTTAAATTTTGCAAGTGTCTTGGGAACACTGAGCTGACCTGTGCTCACCCTTGCAAGTGGCACTAGCTGTGGATTAGGTCAGTACCAGCTTTGTAAGATATGAGCCATTCAGAAGGAAGCAGAAACATTTCTTTAAGGAGCGCTAAGAAAATTATTTTAGTTTCAGGCCCAAAGCAAGGATCTGTGTGTGAGTAACCTCCAAGTAAGATGGACTAATGAGTCCATCTGCAGTATGTATCAAGCCCAGGGACTCGAGTGCTACTAAGCTGGCATTCAAACCATCTGCCTGTAAATGTTTCTGAGCCTGTACTTTTAAGTGGCGAGGCTGTGTAGCAGAACCACGTGCTTTGCATCCACTGATGTACCCTTCAGGCTTGGTCTGGCTGTACAGGAGGACGTATAATTCTGCACCAAATGAATTTTAGGTCAGTAGCCCTGAGGGCGGCCCAGGAGAGCTCAGACTCAACATGTATTTTACTGCTGTTTATAATTTTGTTTTGGAAAGGTAAATGAAAGATGAAGAGATTGTGTTGAAGTTTGCCCTTAAAATGAGGGTTAGCTGGTGCCAGGGCTTCATGCAGCCAGAGAGCTTGTGTGCTGTTGAAGAAAGGAAAGTGCTGTGTGACCTCTGTGCAGAGCTTTAAGGATTTTCTGCGTTTGCAGCTGGAACATGAGGTCTGAAACCAAGGCAGAGCAGGGATCAGGTGTCCCCTACACTGCAGAAGGCAGCTGTGGCAGTGAATATGCAGATAGTGTTGGAGGTGGTTCGAAATGCCTATCACTAATTTTTGGTGAAGGTATATGATGTGTAAAGGCAGTGCTTGAGCCATGGTGGCCTAAGAAAACAGGCAACATGAGGTTTAGAGATGGAAGAGAGATTTTTATTAGATAACTCAGCTGAAAAAAGCAGAGGGAAAAGCTCTGTGTAGTACAGTTTTTCTAGACAGACAGGAGCAGAGAGCTGCACCACACAGAATTTAACTTGCAAACCTGGGGCTTCTGTTTCAGTTCTGGGAGCAGCTCATGTGACTGAAAGCTTCTCTACTGATTCTTAATTCTGCTCATTGTCCTAGTGAGGGCTGTTACCCAGCCTGCAGTCCTTTCCTCACTGCAGTTGCAGGGACACTTAACTCCTTTCTGAAGCCCTTGTGTGCCTCTGCTAAACCTGAGGCAGCACATGAACTTGTCCTGGTGAGAGATTGTTCTGCAGGTTCTCCATTTCATAGACCCAGGTTTATGGCGTGTTGAGGAGCTGATTGTGGGTACTTAGGTTGGAAATACCATGGTACATGGCTTTGCCTTTCACATTTGGCAACTTCCTCTGCTGTTGGTCAACATTCAGCTTGCTGCTGTCTGGCTACAGTCAAAATTCTCTCTCATCTTTGTAACAACACTATCTCTATCTGAGTTTTTTTTTTTTTTTGTTCCTTCTTTTTGTGGTTCCTTTAAGCCAACTCTGTCATGTGTCATATTAATGCTTCACTTGGTCTTTCGGCAAAGCTGTGCTGACTATCCTAGAGCATTTTGTGTTGTTTTCACTGCAAAAACCCCAAGAGATGCTCCTAGATACTGGGTTATTCTGGTGCCAAAAAGTTCTGGTGTAATGAGATGGTCTCTCTGGCTTCTCATGGAGAGCCTCCCTGTGGTAGTGTCCTGGGTTCAGCAGTAGCAGTCACTTTTTTTTGACTTTTTGACTGGTTTTGACTTTCAGCCTGGGAACAACGCTGACAACACTGATGTTTTTAGTTGCTGCTAAGTAATGTTTAGCCTGACCAAGGACTTTGTGAGTCTCATGCTCTGCCAGGGAGGAGGGGAAGCTGAGAGGAAGCAGAGACAGGACATCTGACCCAATCTAGCCAAAGAGGTATTCCATACCACAGCATGTCATGCCCAGTATATGAACTGGGGGCAGTTACCCGGAAGGGTTAGATAGCTGCTTGGGTCGGGCTGGGTATTGGTTGGTGGGTGGTGAGCGGTTGTGTTCTCTTCCCTTGTTATTTCCCTTATCGTTATTGTTATTGGTGGTAGCAGTAGTGGTTTGTGTTATACCTTAGTTACTGGACTGTTCTTATCTTAACCCGTGGGAATTACATTATTTCGATTGTCCGCTCTATTCCTCCGGGAGCAGGAGGAGGAAGGGGGAGGGGAGGGAGCAAGCGGCTGCATGGTTCTGAGTTACAGGCTGGCCTTAAACCATGACAGTTGCAAATCATCTTGCTCTTGTGTCAGGGCTAGTGCTGAGGGGTCACACTCATGCTGGTGATTAATTGTGAGTCTCTGCCACTGGCAGCGTGCAGCACAGAGTGGCAGCAGATCCCTGTAGACAAGACAGCAATGATACTTTCTGCTTCTTGCACTCAAAGCAGTAGTGCCAGCTTAAGTTGTTCTTCTCTGTCTACTTGACCCAGTTCCTGACAGACGTCACTGCTGTAGCTAGCACCCGTTGCTGCTACCAGCTTCTTGCCAGCTCTTGTACCTGTTGTCCTGATTCTGGTTTTTGAGGAGTGCAAAGGCTTTTCTGCTGTGACATGTCTGTCCCATACCTGTCACTTGTTTGGTTGGTTTTGTTTTGTTGGTTTTTTTTTTATGTCAAGTATTCTTGTGGTTTCACTAGTGGTTTCTGATTGTTGTGCTCAGATTCTGACTAATGCAGCCATGACTTTGTGTGGGGACATGTAAGCTTGCTTGTGATATGTGGACAGCTTCAACCAGCCCTGGAGGAGCGGCCACCACTGGGCTGTGATGGAGCGGATCTCCTCATTGCCTTCGGAGGTAGGAGGGGGAGGAGGTCTCCTCTTTGGTCCAGCATTGCCTAAATGGACATTGCACAAATTGTGCACATTGGTTCAGTTTAAGCTTAGTATTTGTGAATTAAGTTATCTGACACTTTGCACGAAAGCTTGAAAAAGGGGAGGGGTGGATTTTAACTGGGAAAAAGCCTATGAAAATATACTGGAATTATGGTAAAGAAACTGATGATCTGCTGTATATTGACAGAATTATTTTTATTAAAATATACATCCCTGTGCAAGGGCCAGCATGGAGCCATGTGATTTGTCAGCCTTACACACCAGGGATGCCCCGCGGCTTGGGACTGGCCATTCAGAGGGAGCTGGGCTCTGCCTAACAAGGTTGAGCTGGCTCCGGGATGAGTTTTCCCCATCCAGGGGTGAGGGGACACAGACAGAAGCATGTCCCTGTCGTTACGCAGGTCCCTTGGTGGTCAGGGCTGGCTCTTGGCTTGAGCATTGCTGCCTCAGGTACAGTTTTTAGAGGGAAACATGCAGTTAGACTTTCTGGTATGTCTTACACAGCTTTGGTAACAGGACATTTCAGGGGCAGGTCATGCTGCAGCAGCTGCCAACATCTGTATATATTTCTGCTGATGCCACTATATATTTCCACTACACCATGTTCTCAGCATAGCAGGAACCACATAATGGCTGTTCTACAAAGCATCTGCAAAAGAGCTTCTCCTACAGTTGCTAGAGTGTAAAAGTGATGCTTCCAGTGATTGAACCCTTAGAGCAGACCCTGGAAATTTTCCATTGGTGCCCTTTTCTCACAGACCACCTCCTGCATCTTGGGTCCCAATGCTATGAGTTCAGTAACATTCCCACCTGGCAGCAGTTAACTCATCAGCTCATGTGAGCAGGAGCTCCTTGGAATCTGGATGAGTCCTGAATGGCACTGCAACTCCACCCATCGCCCAAACCAGGCTATCGTGGTGGAGAATCCTCAGAAATAACATTGGCATGTCCTGCAGAGCGTTGTTTTAATTTGTTGGTGAAGGGATAGAGACTAGTAAAATCATAATTATGAGGGTTGGTTTCTTTTTTTTTCATCACTAACTTTCTCATAAATGGTGAAATGTGGCATTCCTAGGTGATCTGCTGGTGCTTCTCAACGTTTTCACCTCTCGTTGGCAATAGCATCTTGTAACACCTTCCACATCTTGTCAACACAGCTCTTTCTGCAGGTCAAAACTTTCCAGATTAGCTGTGTGCCATGGCAAGAATCACTTTTTCTCCTTGAGCATCGTGTTCTCCATTTGAAATCTGGTCGGGGACCTGTGTGGTTTTGATTTGCAGCAGTGTTTAAAGCAAACGGAGGAAATAATCTTCGCAGCCCTCCAATGTGAATGATTGGGAAAGGCTGCTTAGTAAGGGAAGTGTTTAAAGAGTCTCTGAAGTACAGACTGGGGCTTTGTATCCATAAGCTTACCACCTTTGCATTACATATGGTGCAGTTCTGTTTTTTCTTTTAGAAGACAACATGGCCATCACAGCTCTTGGTGTTACATGCTCCCAAGGTATAACTCTGGAGCTTTATGTCTATAAACAGCCAAGTGCCATCCATGAGATGTTTGTCCCCCAAAATCTGATTCTGCTTCAGCTTCCCTTTCCATTGCTGCATCATCCCATGGTGCTTATGATTTGTGGGATGGGTTTTTCCTGTCCCCTGCCTACATTCAATACTCTAGAAAATACAACCCTGCCTGTTTTCTAGTCCTGAGCGTGAAACACTGATGAGGTTTTAGGCTGAGGATCGGTCCATGGCACTTACCACTGAGGGGGTTGTGTCCTCACCCTCTGGGCACTGTGGATGTTTTCATCTCCCTCACTTACCTTACAGCAGCCACCAGCATATTTGGAAACTGATAAAGGGTCTGGCAGACCTTCCTCTTGAACCCTCCACTCCAATCACCTACTTTTGGAGTGCCTGCAACGCCTGTGAGGCAGAGAGCATGCTGTAAGGATGAACAGCCTTACCTATGGGTAAGGGTAACCTCACCTGTGGGTCAAGACCTGGCCCCACTATCATGTTCCCAATGAAGCATGCAGTGACCAGGCACAGTTTGCGCCAAGCCTGGAGAAACACGTGCCTGTGGCAAAAGGGTTTTTCAGTCACACCATGCCATGGGCTTGTAGGATGTCTCCTTGGGCTGAAGAATCAGGAAGAATTCAAAGAGCAAATTGTGGCAATGAGTCTTTATTATTATATTTATAGATTTATTATAAATATTTGCTCCACTGGGCCCATCCCAGCGGAGCAGTGACAGCAGGAGTAACTTCGTGGCCACCATTACACTGGTCCTGGGGTGGTCTGGGCTGCATCTACCTGCAGTGACAGTGCCCACTGCCATGGGACCCTTTGGAGAAGCACCATGAGTGTGGGTAGCTAGGGTTTGGCGGCCGGAAGATAACGCGTTGTATGGAAAGACAGGGCCCCTTCTGTGATAGCCAATAGCTTATGATGTAAGCAGACGGAAGTGACGTTGTAAACTCAAGCTATATAATGCTGTGCCACGTAACAATAAACGCCATTTGCCGTCCACCATATTGGTGTCTGCGAGCTGACGGTCCGTGCAGCCTGGGGTTGGTCGCCATGCCGTTCCTGAACCAGGTCGCCACGCCAACGAAGGCAACACATTGTCCTGACTCATGTTCAGTTATCATTTCCAGATGCTTGGTGACAAGCAAAAGGAAAGGTAACTGGGATCTTCATTGGTTCCAACCAGGCTATCACTGCTAAAAATCTGTATTTCCCCCTGAAAATCCTGCTTATGTTAAAGGTGAGCTATACTGGTATAACAGGCACTGAGCTGGATACAAGGCAATCCCAGGAGCTGGTCAGACTGTATTCTCCAGAGGATTCATGACAACATAACCTCCTGAACATGCAACTGGGAACCTATTTGTTCCCAACTCTTTTGGGGTGGGCTAGAGGATGAAGTTTCACCCTCACAGGTGGAATTTGATAGCCAGAAGTGGATATCACTCCTTCTCCATGTCTGAAGTTAGGGAGTTAACTTTTTCCTCCAACTGTGTTATTTTAGCTCCTTCTCTGAACATATAACAGATGTGCCCAGAGCTCTGGAAAAGAGCTTTGGGAAACATTTCTGTTTATTCACTAAACAAATTCTAACAAGTCGAATATCCATAGAACAACATCTCTCTTCCCCTCTCTGACCTCTGTCAAGGCCTCTTCTCCTCTCTTCACATTTGCTGTGTCCACTCTGTGCACTGTGCTCCCACTCGCTTACTACCCTTGGAGTGACAAAGCACATTCTGGCTCTGGAAGAGACTAAATTACACCAATTTGGGTACAGAAAGGGTTTTCTGCACTTCTCTTGCAAGTCAAATGAGGTGATCCTGCCCCTCTACTCTGCTCTCGTGAGACCTCACCTGGAGCATTGTGTGCAGTTCTGGTGTCCTCAACA
>JBCJKH010018690.1:0-29553 GCA_039877255.1 Loriculus beryllinus | reverse complement strand
AAAGCTGTCAAAGTTACTGACAGTTCTGACATGTAATTATGAATGTAGGCCTTCCTTTTTCTCCTGGTAAAACTTAGCAGAGATTAATTATTTCCCATTTTAGTTTCTGAAAATGTTCATAAAGAGTTATATAAAACCAGAGTTCCCACTTTAACTGAAAATACTTATCTATATAATTAAATTTGTAACAAATGATGGCATCTGTCTTTTCCTTTTTTTTTCAATTTTGGAAGGTGAAAAAAATATTCTGTATCAGAGAATGCTTCCTTACATAGTTTTTCTCAAATATTTTACAAGATAGTTTTACCTTAATCAGTGCATAAAATTGCACCTTGAGGGGAACAAAGTCTTTCTTCTTGTTACAAATTCAGAAAAAATCCATGAGAGTAAATGGTTATCATCATACTCTCTATTGAGTGATTGCTGATTACAGTGTTCCAGCCAAAACCAGGGCACGCCCATGTTTTGAGTACAGATGCGTTGTCCCTGAGTTCACAGATAACACATAAATATAGACTGAATATTCTCAGCTGTTACAAATCAACAGAGCCCCAACCCCACTGAAGTATCAGCAGGTGGCTGAGAGCCACCCAGTGGGTAGGACTGTCAGCACCCAGCAAACACTGAGTATAGCCCTATCTCAGAACATCTCCAGTTAACCCTGTCAGCTTCCAGCCATTAGCGGCTCAAGGACTTCAAAAGCTTACATCATTTGGTTTTGATACCACTTAATGGACTCCTCTTTCATGTCCTAATCTTTTGGCACCCTGGCAAACTTTAACAATGCTCTGTAATTAATTGCTTCCTGTACCTTTGCTTTGTGATAAAAGATCTCTGAGAATGGTGATGACGGTCTTATAAAAATCAAAGAATATCAAGTTTTGTGATTTAAGATCTAAGTACAACCTTTATAAAAGCATAAATAATTTGTTAGTGTAGGAAAGCAGTGTGAAATGAATGGAAACTGAAAGAAGGCTTTCACATCCCGTTCAATTATGAAGTGGTTAAATTTTAGTAATACTATTTCAGTTTTATACAGCTATGCATACTATGATGCGGGAATTGCATAGAAAATATTTATGTGTGGGAAAGCATTACATGAATTTAAAGATACTTTACTTTCAATGCAACAATGAAGAAACACCATGCTTTATTTTCAGAGAGAAAAAAATAAATAAATAAATTGATTATTCTTTTCTGCCTAAATGTAACCTCATGCGGTACCAGTCAGTATTTAGAAGCAATCTTAAGGATTTTTAATTGAAAAAAATGATTCTGAATTATTTAAAATGTGACAGTGATTTTTAGCTGACATTTATATTAACAGCAAATCATTACACTCCTCCTTTAAGGCTGGCTTGACGATTTTGATTACTAAAGACTTCCTAAGCAAGGCTTGACATGAGTGATATAACAACACAGATTTTAATAACTGTCTGGCATGTCTACATCAATGAATGAATTTTACTTTTATAAATCTGTATTAAGGATGTAATGCTGCATATAACTTTGAAACACAGTAAAGCATGTGAAAAGCAAAGATTCATTTTCAATCTCTGCCTCCAAAGACAGATAAATCAATGTGTAAAAGAAGGCAGAGGTGAGGAGAAAAATGAAATGTCAATACAAACTCTGATCTGAATTTCAATATGCATCCTAAATTACTCCTCTATTTTGAAGGAATTGTTTCAAGGACAGGTGCTTCTTATTAAATGCAAACTAGATTCTCTGTTTTAACATGTTACTTCACAGCATCTAACCTGACATAACTGATAGGACATGATTATCCCATGTTATAATTCTGACAGTACACCAGTAATACTGCTGTAACTACCAGATATTTATAACAAGATGGTACCAAAGCGTTCACAAAACTATGGAATTGTTGAGGTTGGAGGGATCTCTGAAGTCAGCTGGTCCAAATGCCTGCTCAAACAGGGCCACCTAGAGGTGATTGCTGAGGACTGTGTCCAGATGCCTTGTGAGTATCTCCAAGAAGGGAGACTTCACAACCTCCCTGGGCAATCTCTACCAGGTCTTGGTCAATCTGATGGTCAGATAGTCCCTTCTGTGTTGCAGTTTGTGCCTGCTGCCTCGTGTCATGTCATTGGCCACCAGTGGGAAAATCCCAGCTCCACTGTCTTTGCACCCTACCTTCAAGTACTTATAGACATTGATAAAATCCCCCTAATCTTTCTATTCTCCAGGCCTAACAGTCCCAACTCTCTCAGCCTTTTCTTGTATGTGAAGTGCTGCAGTCCCTTAATCACCTTAGTGGCCCTCTGTGGGACTCTCCCTATTATGTTCGTATCTCCCTTGTACTGGGGAACCCAGAAATGGACACAGCACTCCAACAGTTGCCTCACCAGTACTGAATAGACAGGAAGGATTACTTAAATTGACCTGCTGGCATACCTTTGCTTAATGCAGCCCAGGATACCACTGGCCTTCTTTACCGCGCAGACACAATGCTGGCTTATGTTCAACCTGGTGTTCACCAGGACCCCCTCTTCTGTCAAGATCTTTCTACCTGGGTGTCCCCCAGCACATTTTGGTGCCTGAGGTTGCTCCTTTCCAGGTGCATGACTTTGCACTCCTTGCTGAACTAATTTTACCCATATGTTTCTATGTGTCTTGTAATGGATCACAGTTTTTGTAGCCCCCAAAAGTACGAGCACAAGCTATATGCATTGAACCTGCTAGCGCAAGATGATACAGAGGCTCCAGAGCTAAGAGCTATAAACAAAAATCATAAATGGTCAATTGCTGGTTAATAAAGGGCCTTGAGAGAGTTGGCAAAGATGTTCTTAAGGATAACTGGCAAAGAAAGTTCGAGCAACAACTCTGTAAATCTGCAACATCATGCTTCTAACGGTGAAGGATGGAGGACACAGACCACTTACTGAAACTGCCCTTCTGCAATTCTGCTTTTCCAAAGAGAAGGTTGTTGCCATTAAATTTGGGACCCAGAAGATCAGAAAAAGCGTAAGCATAACAGCAGAGAAAGGGTGCATATGAGAAAGTTTATCGGCTTTCACTGTGCCACAATTTAGAATACAATATTGTGAGTTAAGACAATCTAAAATTTGTTACTTTCATTGTAATGTGTTGCTGTAGAACACTTTGGCCTCTACATATGACCTGTGTCATGGAGACACTGACCTAAAACAGAACTGCATATAGCAAGCGTGTTTCCTGAATGAAACAATTCAAACCTGTTTTCCCACTTGGTGTTAACCACCAGCAGGAGAACACATGAAATCAGATTATGTATGGAGAAGCAATGAGATGATGGTGACCACTTATGAACAAGCAAAGAGCAAATAAAAGAGGAAGAAATCTCAAACAGGTTGAGCCTCGACTGATACAAAACCTTGTCTGTACAACAACTTGCAAACCTTGTCTGAACAATTTGCAGAGGTTACACTGTGCTGAGGTTCGGCTTCCTTACACTGCCCCGAAGGATCTAGGAATCTTGTATCTTGGAATGCAGGCAAACAAGATGCAAACATCAGAAAAATCACAAATTGCAGATGGCAACCTCTCCTTTGCACCTGAAAAGAACCCTCTTGCTCTAAGAACCTAGTCTGGTCAAATTAGCTTGGAGCAACTTATACTAACAGCAATTCTTTGATTAGAATAATATTGAATTCTCAACTATGCACAAAAGGTACTCCTCTTTATGTCTCATAAATTAGACAAGATATTGGTTTGGTATCCTGCCCACAAGCATCAGCTCATACTGACATTAAAGTTGAAACCCTAAGCTATCACTCCTAACAATAAACTAAATAGATCTTGCTTTTCTTACTGGTTTCAAGCAGTGAGGATCTGAGATATTTCATCATGGAAATCTCAAGATTTTCTCTTAGGAAATTCTAAGAATGTAAATGCTCTGGTGAGAACAAAACAAGAAAACTAATGCAAACATTTCCAACAAAGTCTACTCAATAGTGTAAACAGTAACACTCAAAACACATTTTCCTCACCTGACAGCATTTATAATTATACAGAGAAATACAAGAGTATTTATATCATTAAGACAGAAAATACAAGATAAAAACCTATGAAATTTTTGAGAAGGATCTGGATAAGCCAATTCAAATTTTTTCTTGCATATTTTACCAGAGCTTTAATTGTCTTCCCTCATGGAGAATGAAATATGATACATATGACATCTTCTTAATTACTTCTTGGGCTTAGATTAGTTATTCTATTATGTAAAGTGTTATATTGTTAAGTTGTGTTTCATATAGATTTATAGATCATTAGCTAATCATATCTAATATGAAACATGATGATTAAATTCTCATTAATGACAGTTAATTTGATGTTATTAAAAGTGTGATAATTTTATTCTACTTAATTTTAATGCAGGAATGAAGTGCACTATAGCTTAATTACAGCTATGCAAATAATTAAAATAAACTAAGGAGTCAGAATTTTTCCAATAATAGCATCTTTCCCCCTTTTAAAGGCACATTTATTTATTTTCGTCATAGTCTGAAATTCAGTAACTTGCATTGTACATCCTTAATTAATGAGTAATTTAAGAAATTACACAGCAAGAAAGTAAAGAAAGTATTGGAGATAAAGTGTTCTGGTATAATGTGCTGCTTTGAGCTTTTCCACGTAGTGAGAACACAACTGCTCTCTGATACATCAATTCTATAACCTGTTATTTGGAAAGAAGTATTTCAAACAACTTTGGCTTGTTTCAATCCACCTCTTGAATGAACAAATATATAATAAATATAGGAGACTTGCTGATATGCCATAAAAAATTATATTTATTTGTTTAAGATCTGATTCTGTACTATTCCAAGGAGCAATGCATTGCTCCTCCAGTTTCTTTCATAATTTCTACATTAAAACTTTTTCTTAATCTGATGTATAAATCAGCTTTACCTGAATGAAACAACCCAAGCAAACTCTTTTCCTGTATTTGCTACCTGATTATTTTGCTATTTATAAGGCAATGACATTACAGATTTGCATAGCTCTTTAGGTCTGTACAGTCATCTAATGAGTCTGGCTGTGTGCATGCCTGGTCCAAACACTAATTCTCAAAATCCCAATTTGCAATTCACTTATTCGCTCATCTGCAAAAATGGAGATTGAAGTATCACCTCATATGATCAAATAAGGAAGATATTAACATCTCTACTTTGGCTAATTATACCTTTGTTCACATGTAACATTAACCATTAAATCTCAACTACTGGGAATCCACCCATGAAGAATCTGTACAAAAAGAATTTCTACACAAAATGTAACATTTCATATTTATACTGAATCATAGAATGGCTTGGGTTGGAAAGGACCTTAAGATTATTTAGTTCCAACTCCGCTGCCACTGACAGGGACACCTTGCAGTAGACCAGGTTGCTCACGGCCTTGTCCAGCCTGGCCTTGGACACTGTCAGGGATGGAACATTCACAGTTTCCTTGGGCAGCCTGTTCCAGTGCTTTACCACATACATATGATTAATGAAATCTGTCAAGGTGACCTCTGTACTATGAAGAGTTTCATAATGAAAGAGGCACATGTATAATGTAATTTCACTATGTCTCATAAATGCAGTAAAATATGGATGCTTGATAAACCTATGCATATAAACACTAAGCAGGACTCAGCAGTATAATTAATTATCGTTTAGTAATTGTTGATGAATGCTCAATAATAACATTAAAACAAACTCTTTTTAGCATGATGCATTATTAGGCAGCCATGGGTGGTTCTTTTCTTCTATCAAATGTATCTCAGAGACTTTTCTTGTTTACAGCTTCAGGTCGCCCATCCAAAGAGGTTTAATGCTTTCAGAAATACTCTTGATCTATGACAATCCAGCTTTGTGACAATCTTTCAGCTTATATTAGGAAAAAATTGATTTTACACATTTATGTAAAATCTAAAAGAATTCAAATATATGACAGCTGCAGTTCAAAATCTCTCATTAATCAACATTCATCTGCAGTAAAAAATTGGAAACAATGTTTTAATCCAGGACTTTGGCAAAGAACTTCATCTCTACTATTAATTACAAGGAGTGGAAATTTCTAAAATAAACTACAAATTTTTTTTAAAAAAGCCTTAAAAATCCCACCAACTAACCCACAACATTTCCTTTCTTTTTTTTTTTTTTTTAATAGCCACAATGGATCCTCATGAAAAAGAGAATATTAACTGTAATTCAAACATTCTTAACTAATTTTTCAATAGTAGCAGGGAAACTGTATTTGCCAAGATAATACACTGTAAACATCAGCTTTTCACAACAAAATCTTTTGTAAAACTATGCTTGTAACTTCTGAAATGAGAGAAAGTGCCTAGCTTTCGTGATTGCCTGTAACTAAGGATTGTAGAGCTGCCCTTTTCAGAAAACAATTACAAGCTTCTTAACAGTTACAAACTTCTCAGTGCTTAATATTATCTAAAATGTTAATTTAAAATTATTAAAATATTATTAAAAATTATTTGGTAACTGATTTTTTCATGGTTCTTCATTTACCACTGAATATTTTCAGACAATACAATTCAACGGCAAAGACTAAGTAAGCCTACTGTAATGAAGTTCTTATCCTAAACCAAAACGGTCAGCTTGGGGGCTGGCAGAGAGGTTATTTGTCTCCCTGATTTAGTGAGCGAACTTCTTTTCACATTTTCAGAGTTCAGAACCTGTGGGCTGCAGCTTTTCTTTCATAATGAAACCTAACAGGTTGAAGCCATGAAGTGTGCTGAAGAATGGTAAACAACAGCATTGCAAACTTATCAACAAATCAAGTGTGAAGAGGTCTTCCATTTGAAAGAATCTGGTCATCATGACAGCTGAAACTGAAGAATAAATTTTATACTGTTGCAACTGTATTATGTTGAAATGTTTTATAAAGTAGAACCAAACCAAATTTCTTGAAACTTAATTGTCAAAGCAGTTGTGGCTTACTTAATTTTACAACTCTACCAAAAGCCCTCATCTATTGTGAAAGCAAAAATATTTACAAACACAAAAAAACCCCACTGCTTAAGCAGACACATCTGTGCTATCTATACAGGAGGTCTTAATGACCTAACAACTTCCAAGCTGCTTTGAGATCAAGAAGGCTGTGGTTCTGAATATTTAATAAAGACCGAACAGTTCAGATTATGTCATATAATAGAAATTAATCCTAGGTTAACCAGTGAAGCTATATTGCTGTTAGTAGTATTTTCAAAAGCATGGGTTGTATTTTGGTAAATCCGTTTTACTGATCAGATTTATGGGCACAATTTGCAGCTAGTACTTAGATGAAAAAAAAAAAAGCAAGCATATTAATAATATGGCAAGCAAAGCAGAAAAATAAATTGAAGGTCCTTCTATTTTCTTGAATTTTACCTATTTCTTTCCCAATACAATTTGAATCAAAGATAGCTTGGCTAGATCCTCATGAACTTCAAATGAGCATAAAATCTGTTAACATCAACAGGGCTATGCTATAGAAAGATCCTTCTCCCTTACTATGGCTATGCCATAAAGAAAAAGAAGACATAAATAGCACCTTGCCTTACACATTTGCATCCAGAAGCCAGTGAGCCATCACTGTGCAGTACTGTGAAGATAGGAATTGTAAGCAAAGAAATGACACAACAGGAAGGGATGGATTCCTAATTCATGGTGCTTGACAGGGTTGAGAGCTACATGATCTGTACTTTAAATACTACAGAAGCCTGTAGATAATTTCTTGGGGAAACTAAGTTACATAAAGAAAGAATTTGGACTACATCTTTCTTTCCTGCCCTGAATTCAGTGTACTGTGTGACTACCAGTGGACAAGAAAGGAAAAAAATGTCACCAGTAAGTATCTGGCTTTTCATTCCCTTTCTCTGTGCAGTAACAAATAAGTTAGTAACCGATTTTTGTATACAAATCTTGGAGGCACAGTTTAGAACTGTTTACAGACTAAACTCAGGCCCAGAAATAAAACCATATATAATAATCTGCTGAAATTCTTTGTTCGTCTTCCTATGATATTTAATTTTACAGCTATTCTCACTTTTGAATCAAAATTTTCTAAAACATTTATAATAATTAAGACTAAAGTAATGTTTTTTTCATGCCATGGTAATCCTCTGTGCAATGTTTATGTTAATTCAGTAAGTTAAAGGGGAAAGTGATTACTTTATAATATGAAAATTATATTTGTCACAGTGTAATATTTTCTAAAGTTAGTTCATACAAAATGCAATACTGAAGGTCATCTAAGAGATGAGCTCATGAATGTTTAAGTGGATTTGAAAACTTTAGCTTACATGCCATAATATTTTTATTCTTAAACTGATAGAAGAATCATACACCTCTACAATGTAAGTATGCACCTTTACATAATTTTTCTACACATTTACATATACTTCCTTCTTGAGTCATTTCACTGCACTATTTCCTTCATTATATAGATTCTGGAGGAATAAGGGCAAGACTGCCAAGGACATTTAGGCACTTAATGATGAAATTCAGACATTGCTAGGTTTTTCAAAGTATGAAAGTC
This sequence comes from Loriculus beryllinus, assembly GCA_039877255.1. NCBI lineage: Eukaryota > Metazoa > Chordata > Aves > Psittaciformes > Psittacidae > Loriculus > Loriculus beryllinus. The sequence continues at coordinate 21,030 of JBCJKH010018690.1, read as the reverse complement.
AGATTCCTACATGTAGATGCCTGCAGGAAACTGTTTCCTAATAGACGATGGTGTTTTTATCATTTTCATGTGAATTTTCAGGTATCTAAATCCTGCTGATTCAGTGAGCCTCTGGTAATTTTGAAGCGGCTAAGATTCTGATTTTGCTATCGTAGTTGTTCCCACAGCATTCCAGACAGCAGCAGCATACTAGAAGAAACACCCAGTGTCAACTACAGACTCTGATACATGATACTTACCTCTTTTCTTGTTTTTGCTTGAAGTACGGTGAAATCTAACATCTTGTAGTGGAAATATAAACTTGAACCCTGACAAGGTACTACCTGGCTGTGAGCTTCTAAACCAAATATAAACCTTGTACAATAAAGTTGAATTAGTTTATAAAATGAAACATTGCTATAGCAGAAAAGAAATAGTCCCTAACTCCTTATAAGTAGAAAAGATTGCTCTGTGATGTAAACAGATACTTAGCATTGAAATTAATGATCTTGATGCAGTATTGTTGTAACTAAAAGAACAAATTAAACACAAAATGTGGCACAAATCTCAGGTAGGAACGTTTTAGTGTGAATGGAGAGCACTAGAGTCCATTGGTATTCATGAATTCATAAAACTTCACAACTGATCACTCAGCTTTGGCCAAGTGAAATTTGTCATCAAGCATGTATTTTCCACTTCTTCTAGTCCTAAACTAAAAAAACCTTAAAACTTAAAAATAAAGCTTAAGTACTTTACAGCTTCTCACTATACTGAGTTTATACTGATATTCTCCAAATGCTTTCTTGACCAACAACCAGAATGCATAAGAAGTAAGGGTAGGATAGAAACGGGAAGAGTGAAAGGAGGAAATGGTAAAGCATTACATCTTGCTAAAGACTAGCTCATTTGGTTTTGATTCTGTATGTGTTTGTTTGATCATCTATTCAAGACACATCTCTAAACAAATCCAGAAAGCTCTAACAAAGCCAGTTACACTTTAAAGAAATTAAAAGATAGTAAGATCTTAATAAATCCTGAAACAATTTCCTGTTGTTGCTTTTGTAAGTGGAAATTGAAAGACATAAAGATTATTCAGACTTTTATGAGGAGACATATTTATGAGGAGAGGAACTGTCCTGCTAGAGGCATATGCCCTTTTCAGCTGCAAAACATGGCTAAGCAAACATGCAAACTAGAGCTTTTATTGGACTGACCACTGATCATAGATCAATTTACTCACAGGTTTTTACAGACCAATAACAAAGACTTCTTAACTCTATTTAAACAAGTTTGATTAATAAAAAAAATACTGAAGATGCAGAGGAAGGTGTTGATTTTTTTTCATTAAGAAACCCAAATAAAAGTAATTTTGCAGAAGTATTTTTGTTTCCTGATTCAGGAGTAAATGATGGAACAATTAGAGAGAAAAAAAAAAAAAAGAAACAGCAAGAAACATGATAACAAAAGATTATAGAAAAAACTAGTCTAAATTGGTACATTATAAAATATACAAACCATACCTTGTCCATTACAATGACATGAGTACGTAATGCAATAAGAGTTATTGAGGACTATTTGCAGTATAAATATATTAATTCTAAAAGGTACACTTTATAGAAGTCCTAATACAAGTAGCCATCAGTAGGACCAGAGTACTTCAATTACCCTTTATAATTCTGAAAGTTTTAGCTTTCTTCTTCAATGTTCATTCTATTTTTCAAACCACATCTGAAATGGATATATGTTATGTAATTTTTCATATGGTTTGTCATGTATTTTTTATTTTATTTTAATTTTTATTTTTAGCTTCTTAAAAAAATGTGGCTACATTTCCATACCTATCTAGATTTCATGCAATGGTGATATTTCAAATGCAAACTAATTAAAAAGGGTTTTTTAACAGAAGATGAGGAATCACAAAGATTAAATTGGAGGAACTATACTTGATTTCTGGAGTAGACTTGTTTCAGTTTTGTGTAGGACTTTTTTCCCCCCCAAGTTGTCTATGGTTTGTTATCCCTGTATGTATGTCATTAGACCACAACATTTTATAAGATATATTTATTTTTTATGGTAATTAATCGTAAAAAGCCTCTTGATAATTAAGAAAGTCAGTGATACTTTATATTCGGTAAATCTATTACCACTTCTTCCTCTTCCTTTCTTTTTTTATTTTTTTTTTTACGTTAATACTAATTATTGTCAAAAGCCCAATAAAAGAATATCTCAACTGTGAATTGGTTGTATGAATACAAGAGAAAATATGGATAATATGTCACTCTAACTGCTGTTCTAAACTGTAAACTACATTATAATTTCTCCAGTGTAAGACTTGGACTATGCTATGCTCATTAAAATATATGTATTATGTATTTCATAGTTTTCTTAAACTTATCAACCTGCTTGCCATTGCAATGTAGACACCATCTTACATAGTCGGCCATAATGAAAAAGGTTTTTATTCCTTATCCATTACTTTTATGGATTTAACATCTAGATGATATTACTGAGAGACAAAATGTATTGTATCATACAGTGCTAGAACCTGCAGCACAATTCTGGACATGATTTGTAAGAGTTCTGGTGGTTTAGCATATTCTGGGACTAGTTCTGTGTGAAAAAAACCCAGGTCTTTTCTGAGGCACTGGCATTTTTTTTAGTTCAAAATTATTTGTGCCTTATGGAAATTCTGAGCTGGAGAAGTAAATCTTTTTTATGGTAAATACCTTTGAGGGGCTGCACTGAACACAGACGACTTCTCATTCAGTGAATGGGATTTTGTATGTGTTTGTTTATGTGTCAGTAGTTCTTCTGTTTTCACCTACATTATTTCATCTTGAAGTGGTAAAACTGCCTATACGGACAAGAAGTAATCATGTCATCTGTCAGGGAGCTTCTTTCTAATTTATGCAGCTGTCAAAAATAAATTACCTTCTTTCAGAATTTGCTAATTTTTTTCAGGTGAGTGCTGGTCTGTATTACTGATAGGACTTTGGCAGCTCCTTAATAGGATGAAATTTTATTCTTTGCAATAGGCAGAACTTTTCAAGGCCTTAGAAAAGGAAAGGATATACAGAGATGTCTAAAAAGCTATTGTTCTTTGAGATACTAATAAATGATACATCAGCAAGGCTACATACAGTGACAGTCCTTGGCTCTGACAGCAGAACTTAATTAATCCATCTAATTCATTGATCAGTTTAGATGTAAAAACCCTTCAGAGCTAAAATTAGCCTTTCAGTCACTCTGAGTTATGAAGTACAATTTATTACATAACTTCTCTAAGAGGGAAATAAAAAACCCCCGACAACAATCAGTCATGTAAATGGTGCTAGCCAGGCTGTTAAATTTGCTTCTAAAAGCTATACTGGACTCCTAAATTTAAAGTAGTTTCTATTTCTACTGATGTAATCAAAACAAATCTGCTAGGTTAATTACTTTCTATACCTTCTAAATTGTATGGCTAATAGGTAACTGCAGTGTTACTCTTGTTTTCCAGTTAGGAGGTTAAATGGCCATTCATACAGTTGTGAAAGAAAAAAATCCCTGAGTTATCTAAAGCTTTAAATTGTATGACAGAAATGGTTTACTGTACTTCCTCTGATACTCAAAAATTCTCAAGAGAAACACTAAAGCCTCATGTTCCAACACATATCTTGACACTTAAAACAGAAAGCATTTGTAGTTTAAGAGAATTTTAATCCCAGAAGTTTCCTGTAGAGATGAGTCAAATAAATTACTCTGTCATGGCTCTTTAGCAAAAATAAACATTTTCAACACCTGCCATTTATCTTGGACATTTATCTGTAACTCAGTTCTGAAGTCCATTCCAACAGAACAAGATTGTTTCATGTATCGTAAGCAATCCTTATGACATACACGAAAATGCAATATAAATGTTTAGTATACACTCATTAAAATATGTATTAGATTAATAAAAACATAAACAGAGAACTTTTTTTTTTTTTTTTTTTTTTTAACTACATGTAACTTTCAGCACTTTGATTTAACTCATGGAATTATTTCAGCCCACACTACCATCTTAGCTGCCAACCTTCCTCATTCTCTCATAGCAACACCTAAATGTCTGCAAGTCCACTAGCAAAAACCTGAGCACTTTGTTCTTTTTTTTTATGCCTTTCTGTGCTGACATAGCAAAAGACGGGTCATGTTATTCTCTTCTCTTACAGGTATTGTTGAAAAGATACGTTAATACTTTAACTATGAATTTACCATGTCCAGATATGACTCTAGCACCGGTAATGACTCAGTTCTTTAAAATAAAGCTCATCTTTCTCACACATCTAGAAAGAAAATAACAATTTCTAAAGCACTGTGGTATTTCAGTGAGGTTGGTTTTATAGAAATGCAGAACTATAGATATGTTAACCTCCATTTGATGTGAAACACTGTTGTGTTTCTTTTATATTAGCAGACTATTTAACTTGAAGAAAATGTGTCAGGATTATAGAATAGCATTGAAAACTCGTATCTCCCCATATGTTCTCTTAATCACTTCATTAATCTTTTCAAGATATATGGCAAAAAAAGAATTTTTTATGTTGTATATTTAAAAAATTGATGACAATAAGAATTGCAAACACAGAGTAAAAAGCTGGTAGCATGGAATTTTTTAACAACGAAGAGCATCCAATCAGTAAAATGTCTGAAAAAAAACCAGGAGAAGATGAAAGTATGAATGCACATAAACACAACTTTGCTTTGCATCTTTAATGAATCAGTCAGCCAGAACTGTCTACAGATTCAAGCTCTGTTAACATTATTACATGAAACGATGAAGAATTATAATACTAATTGAAAAACTGTATGGACATATACATATTTTCCAAGTGGTTGGATTTAAATCAGCCTGGTTAAGTATTGCTCAGCACAATCTCCTACAAGTTAATCAGATCAAAACAACTGACAATCAGGAATGGATAGCACTTAACAGTGCCCAAACACAAGCAAGGCAATCACCTCTTTCATTCAGACCACCAGACTACAGCCCTTTTTTATTACTTCGGAAGCCATTTTATGTAAGCTCCCTTAAGATGAATGGAGGAGGAAGAAATACTGTTCACTGAAAAGAATAACAGAAGCTGGAGACAATTTTGCATAAAAACTGAGTTTAAGCTTGATTTTTTTTTTTCTTAATGAAATTTACAGCAATTTTAATTATTCAGAAAAACAAATCTGCTAGAAAAACAGATTTCTCTGACTTAAATTCCCTGCATTTAGAGAGTGGAGAAGTGGGAAGGGTATGCCTAAGTAATCATTTAATGAAATGTATCTTTTACTTAATTGAACATAAAGTAGAGCCCTGAATCATAAGCTGTTCTGTCTGTCCCTGTTTTTATCAGGGAACATCTAACATAATCATCTGGATTTATTTTACATTTAAAATCAGAAAGAAAAGATTTTTTTTTTTTTTCCTTAGTAACTATGCTCTGACACACAATTTCAGTTAAAGGAAGATAAGCAACATCTCTGATACACTAGCACTCTTCATGTAACAGAGACCTTTAGCACTGTGCAGGTTGTTAAAGGATTTCCTCTGCTCTAGGAAAGACACAGGTATAGGACAGAAAGTAAAGGATAGAGCTAGTTTTCAAAGGCTTCCCTGAAAGAGCTAGACAACTTTGTACTTTTAGTTATATAACAGATTTACTTAACAGGCTTCAGCATGTGAGATTGGATGAAATTCTGCTTTGAGGCATTTTGCTTCACAGAATTGTTTCTACAGAAGCAAGGAAGAAACCGTGAGATTCATCCTTTTGGAAAAAAAAAAAAAAAAACAACTACAAGGTAAAAAGGAAAGTCATTCCAATAGAAATAGTAGCCAGGAATAAGGAAGGAACTTTGAAGGAGGGTGCTGCTGAGAGCACAGCTAGAGGAGTACCTGCATGGCTCTGTGAAACCAGGCCTCACAGTGCCTGGTGTGTCCTCCAAGATTGCCTGCACTCATACGAGGCTCCAATGGTAGACTGCCACTGGCATAACTCTGGACTTAAATTACAAGTCCTTCATATGTCAATATTTGGGTAATCTACCATATACTAATAACATGCATGCTCAGGTCAGCAAAAAGCACTGGGGCTGTGGGGGAGTAAAATGGCAGAATGTCAGAGGCTGTGTTTCAGGTGTGTAAAGCAAGGCAAATGTGGATTTACAGGTGAAACTTGGCCATCACAGGCAAATCTTTGAATCATTTATCTTTTTTAATGGACTGTGGTTTTCTCTTTTCTTCCTTTATAACAACCTTTTCTTTCTATAGTCCTCAGTTTCCAATATTTGCCAAATATTTGCTCACAGTATATGCATTTCTATATGAAGTGCCAGGAAAAGAAGAACTTGCCTATAGAAATTCATCAAAAAAAGACAATCTGAATCAGTTAGGGGAAAAAAAAAAAAAATCATACATAGCCACATTACTCTATAAAATATCATTTAGCTGTTGATGGTCTTTGGTTATCCTCTGAAGTTATACTAAACCGCTGCACCTGTGTCCTTCTATACAATATAGAGGGATTATTACAGCCCTTTGAAAGGGGATTCTGGATTCTGCAGTAAAAGGTGGAGGGAAAAAAGTAAAATGTCGATCTTACCATACTTCTTATACAAAAGCAATGTATACCATATGCTCCAAATAGATTTCCTATGCTAATATAAGCAATACGTACTAGACTAATAAACGAAGCTTTAGAATTAAAACACTTTATGTTTCAGAATGCAATGATTCAAGTCTTCTATCACTTTTTGTCTTGGAATAACAGCAAAGGAAGGAGGAGGGTAAGAGGCAGAAAACAAGGTCAAAGGCAGGGAGAAAGTAAGATCCCATTTTGGTTTCAGAACCTGTAGGGGATTGCTTTCTCTCCAAAACATAAGACTAATCACAACAACTACTGAGTAACTGCTACCTGCTGTTATTATTGTTAACATATTACAGATGTAAGGAATATTTTAAGGCAGAGGAAGAACCTTACTAACTCTCTCATGATTACCAAAATTAGAAGTCTAGATAATAAATTTTGCAAGATACTGAATTATTACACTGATATGGTCCATCAGAAATCCTTCTTGATATGGAGAAAAAAGCCATTTAAGATCTAAAGAAAAAGTCATAGGAAAAATGGAAACTGAATTTCTATTTTAGAATAATCTCTCAGTACTGGTAAGAATATATTTTCTGTGACAGTAAAGAATGAAAATTTTAAAATTCTGTGTTATACAACATAAAATACTGATAGTAGTTTATGAGTTTATAGCACACTGTGCAGTGATACCATTTTACTCTTTTGGGGTTTTTTGGGGTTTTTTTTGTTTGTTTGGGTTTTTTTGTATTTTAAAATTTAGCATTAGGAAAGATGTACCAAAAATAACACTCAATCCAAACATTTCTGTTAGACACGAAAAACTCCAAAACACAATTTTTCCACAAATTGCATCCAGTCTTTTTCAAGTTAATTCTGTTACTGATACTCTCATTTTTGGCAATGAAGACACAAGCTAGTGTAATAGTTTATATCCAAAATATAATCAAATTTTGTACTTATGAACAGCAAATTAACTAGTGCATTAGGTCTTATTTATTTCCTGTTTCATTTATTTCTAATCCACACACATATGATCAGATTTTTTTGTGTGTGTCCTCACAACATACTACCTCTTGCTACCAGCTCTCAATGATGAGATTTGGTAAGATAGTTCTGGCTAGTAACAACACACTGCCTCTTTTGCTTGTTGTTACTTAAAAACTGTTTATGAAAAAAAAAAAAACCAAAACCAAACAATCAAGAAAAAAAAACCAAACAAAACCCAAACAAACAAAAAAACCCACACCACAACCAAAACCACTTATATAATATTAAGAGTTTCTGTAAAAGGTGCTGAGGAAAAAAAATAATAATATTGTATAAAATGAGAGAATGGAACAATGAAAGGTATAGCTCATAAGGACTTTTATGCAGGTTCTTAAGTAACTGGGGAAAAAAAAAAAAAAGGAAAAAAACTGTTAAAGAAAAGAAGAAAGGAAGCACAGCGATAAGGAATCCAATGCTTCAGCTTGGTATAACCACCATTCTGTCACAAATATCTAGACATGGAAGAAGAACAACTTTAGTAAATAACAAAGAAGTTACAGTATTTTGTCTTTGTGTCAGAGTAGCAGCTTAAAGAACTCTTGACTAAGGAGCAACATAATGAGTTTTAACCAGAGCTACACCTCACTTTAAGGAAAATAAAGTCAAGGCAATTGTGAAGACAAGAAAATGCATCCTTTTACGATGGCAGATGTCCACGTCAACCTACACATCAGGATTAAAACAGCCAATGTCCTTGGAGAAGCTCAGCTGACAGCTGTCAAAAAGAGCATAGACAGTGATAAGTCTTACATTACTTACACAGAAATCTAAGAGAAAAAAAAAAAGGGATGTGGTGGAAAAAGCTAGTGTTTCCTTATTCATTTTGATGTTTCAGCTACCACGATGGGATACTCTTTCATAGGCCATCACATGAGATACATACATATATATAGATATATATATAAGCACTCATGTATATAATATATACAAATAAAAAAAATATGCATTTAAATAAAATGCATATTATATAATACATACATATGTATTTTGCATATTTTTTTCCTCTGTATTGCTTTACTCCTCCATGTTAGCATCTAAATTCCAAGGTCTTTATGCAAAACAAAAAAAAAAAAGGAAAATTGGTACTACTTTGAAGTAAGAAAATAAGTCTTATTACCAGACTATACAGATGAAAAAGAAACAATCCACATGACGTGCATAACTTCTTATTGAGATAAAATGATGTAATAATTTCCACTTTATATTTTTATTAGAAAGAAAAGAATATATACATTAATATATACATAAAATGCCTTTGAGAGTCAAAAAAAGTTACATCAAACAATCAGTTTTCCTTTGTCATATGAAAAGTCCTTTTGAAGAAAGAAGCTATTTCATTAGTGATAGATATTAGTTGTCTGAAAGACCTTATACCACTGCTACCACCAGAAGAAAATCACTAAAATATCATTTTTTGGCCTTTGTCTTCGAGTCTTTACTTAAAGACTCAGTCATTGTGATTTTGCTGTAAAGTCTAAGCTTCCCAACTTTCAACAAGTAATTTCATTTTTTGTTTTGATTTTTACTTTAAAATGTTATGGAAGACACACTATGGCATGAATTTCACCTATGACAGCATTAAAGTTCTGAGTTTCTCCTTTCCATCTCAAGCACTAATTGGAATTAATAACATATATAAGAAATCTTACATTAGTAAGAATCTGAAAGTCAATCTTACCTACAGATATATTTAAGCAGGTGGGTTTTGTTGCCCTAAGGTATCTGGTGTAAAATAGCATTCTAATCATAAGTAATAAAGTTGTTATGAAACATCTTCTGCACAGGCATCTCACCAAACATGTTTTTGAAGTGTTGCTGCTATTGCAGGGGACTGCAATAGATCATCATCACTAGCATTTCTGGAAAGGCTTCTGTTGAGTGTACATGCATCAAAATGAGTTAACAGCAAAATGACAAGTGACAATTTTAGGTTTATTCTTCACTGAAGAGAGATACATTTTGTTTGCACGTTTTACTGGCTGGTAAAAACTTAGATAACTTAGGAGGGAAGAAAATGATACATAAATAACTTGGAGAAATAAAGTATAGAGAATTCATCCTAAACATGCTCTTAAGTTATTTCTTTCTTCCTAAAATTACTAATGAATAAACCACAATGTCAGGCATATAATCAAACTTTGTTCAAAACAGCAAAGAAGGCTACAATGAAACATTCTGTCAGTAGGAACTAGCACTGCGTAAGAGTAATTAGTGTTTGATCAGACATGCTCCTTAGAATATAGTTTACATTGATATTCTTTGGCAGTGTATCTGAGCTCATAACTGCCTGAATATAAATCACTTTGGGTGAAATAGCAACAGCAGTGATGCGTCTCTAGAGCTCTCATTCTTGTATCAGGAATCAAATCAGTTGTTCTGTACAGGCTTAGCTGACTTCAGAGAACAGTTCTCTACATCAAGAGACTACTGTATATTCCCATTCTCTTCATAATGTAGCCCTCTATGTACACTTTTTTTATCCCCAATATAAACCTGAAATAGTATTTATTTCCCTGCAGATAATTTCTCTTAGCATAGTTGCACATAAATAGAAATAGGATTTTTTTTCTTTTTATATGCGTAGAGCCCAGCACAATGAACTTGCTACACCTGACTGTAACACCACTACATATAAGGAAGCATTTTTCCAATTCCTATTCCATGAAGGAACAGCAAAATCAAAGGAAAATTTTACAATCCATTAACTATTTAGGGATATAATTTGTTCCTAAAAAACCTGTCATATCTTTTTGATTGTCGCACTAATTTTTCTTACTTTACTTCCTCTAAGCCAAAATATATTTACAGCAATATTTAATAACTGAAGGAAAATATTATTAATATTTTCTTCTGGTTTTATTCTAGGGTGCTTATCAGCCACTTTAAATGCTTGAATACAAGCATAAGTATGGTTCCATTGTATAGTAATGGAGTTAAAAATACACAAAACAAAGTATCTTAAATCCAAGTGACTTTTCTGGTTGTATTTTTGATGCCCAGCATGCTAAAACTGAAAAATGTAATGATAAAATATTGGTATTTATATGTAAACCTCTTGGAAATCCCTCACCCTCATGGATGAATCTGCCTCCTTGTATTCTTCAGCTGTATCTCAAGAAGGAAAAAAAGGAAAAAAAAAAAAATACAACACAAATATAGGAATTGAAAGAAACTGAAGTTATCCAAATCATATGTAGCGAATGATATTCAAGACCATCAGAAAAAAAGCAAGACAGTCACAGAGAAGCTTGTACAAACAACAATGGCCTTTTTCTTCATGCTGAGGTACTTTGTCACACAGCAGAATACTGCACTGCACTGGTCTGGAATTTTCATCTTTCATTTTCTGGATTAGGGCAATATTTTTGTCCTGGTGGTAATGTACAAGCGTTAGAGTTCTGCTCTCAATTAATTTCAGCAGCTATCAAGCCCCACCCTATGTCTCTGGAATTGTGGTTTTATATTCCCATCTACAAAATGAGTAAGAATTTAATTTCAGGAAAGAATGCTAGTCAGAGAAATAAAAAATTGCTGTCATAAGAAAAGATATAAAAAACAAAAGGTCTGCTGGTGAGGAATAAGGGAAAGGCAGAATAAAGAGAAACAGAAATGCAGTACCTAAAGACATAACAGGCCTCTCAAAAAACTAAACCTGTGGAAGAGAGCCTTCTGAATTTTCACATTTATTATGTGGATTATTCAAGTGAATATAGACCCCCATGACACTGTAGTGGAAGAGGATAAGGAAAAAGCATTCCCTACTGCAAAAACTTTGTGAAATATATACAACTAAACTGTTCAGTTAACAAACAAGCTCAAACATCATATAAAATTTTTCATTATCTATTTAGTGGACCAACAATAGTTCTGCAAAAAAGCTTTCAAATACAACACAAAAGAGTTTGTACAAAACACAGAATCCCCCAACACTGAATGAATATAACAGAGATTTTTTTGTTGTTGTTGTTCATTAGCTTATTTTTTTAGGACATCTGTGTCTAGTATAAAAAACTGTATTGAGGAGACTCTACCATAACAGAAATTTTACAGATATTAGTGAAATCCCAGACTTTTGTGTTATGTGTATACTTATACAAGGTACAAATCTGTTACCAGCCCACACACATACATCACACACAAGCTTGTCACCAGGATGGTGATTGATAGAGTGCTTCTTATTAGCATTGGACTGCTAACTTTTCCTGACTCACGTTGGCAGGTGTGCCTCTAATGCTGGAGGCAACTGTGACAAAGACAGGGAGATCTACGAGGAATACTTGAAATAGACAGGTTTGGGAATGAAATCAGAGATTTGCAATCTGTTATTACAATTTCAGTGAGGAAGGAAATAAATCCAAGGATGTGAGTTTGAACTTCTGCACCATTCATAGCTCTTACCAGCATGAGAACGCAACTCCCTCAGAATTTGGTGTTTTCACACACCGGCAATTGTGAAGCTTTATTGCTGCTTTTCATAACAGAGGGACTGTGAGACTACATGTGGCTCTGCCCCAGAGGCAGCCCTCAAAAGCCCTACTGTCTCAGCTATGAGTCACTCAGGCTGCCTCTGGCTCTCAGAAAGGCTCAGCAGTGCTGATGATACCATGATTCTTTTCCATCCAGATGAACAGTGGAAAGAATTAAACTCAGTTTCACTAACATCCTTCTTACAATTCAACTGTACAAACTATGCACCTAGGCAGGGAAAGCCAGAAACAGGTTTGGATGAGCAAATGAAAAGCAGAAAAACAACCATTTCTAACACAATTAAATCACAATTTGCAACATATTCTCTACCTAGAAAACACAATATATAAGCTATTCATACAATTCTAATCTTAGAAATACTAAGGAAAGGGATTTCTGATACACATGGAGAGAGAATATCTCTCTGAATAATTCAAACTGGATTTTCAAATGCCAAATTGACACACAGTTGCCCTTACTGGGCACAAGAAGCATTCATTTTTCTACCAGGAACACCAATCACATGAGCAGCAGCTGGAATGTACACGGGATGTTAATCCTACAAATAATAACAGATACTACCAGTCATGTTTTTTCTTATGAGAGGCAGCGGACTGTTGGCACCATAGACAAAGATGGTCACACTTCTCTCGCATGCTCAAGCTGTGCTTCACAAGCAGTATTGCCATTTCACAATGAAAAATAAACCAACATTATATGGCGTAATCTACAACCAAAGACATCAGTTATTACACTCTCCTTCCAAATCTTAAATTTTACATGGGAATACACAGTTCAGTGACATAAGCCTGTATTGGCTTAGGTATCTGAAGAAGTGCCATTGCATCTTTAGAAATGTTAATACAGTTAGTAAACTCCAAAAAGTCAAAGGACTCAAAGAAAATCTGTAGAAGCCTAGTATGTATAAACAACGCACAGTTCAAGCTAATACAAATAATAAAAGAAAAAAGTCCATCAAATTAATGTGCCATAGAAAGACTCCCAACTAGCATACGTATCTGGTACACCATTATAGTTTTGTAAAGAAGAAACTTATCTACTGTTCAGAATCACTTTAGGATTTAACACGTAAAATATATTCAACAGAAACAGTTTTTACACCCATACAATAATTTTAAACGTATATTTTAAATGCATGCCAATTATAACCTAGGAAAAACTTTGAATAAAAACTTCAGTTCTTTTATTCTTTTCTTATTCAGTTCTATTTTTTGCTTCTCTTTCAGATTTTTTTAGTTCTGTAATTCTTCTCTTTACTTTCAAATCATACAGGAAGGATGGGAGAGCAAACTTTTTCTTTTTACTTTTTTTTTTTTTTTGTCCTTGCCCAAAGACAGAGAAATAATAAGAGCGCTGAATGGACAGACTTCCATTTACAAGCATCAAATAAAAGCCACTAACACTTGCTTGCAAGCATTAAAGACACCTCTGGGATTAGCACTTGATAAAATTCTTTTGGCTTAATAGACAAATAGCTGTTTATATACAATATATATATATAACTTCCTATTCCTCAGAGACCTAAATCCTCTTACTCAGAGAAAAAGTACATGCTTTGTGATTACATATCCATTGGCACACTTACCAAGCAAAGAGTAATAGGTAAAAATGGCAGAGAAGGAAGGCTGTATTTCAGGCTTGCAGCTGTTACCCAAAGTTGGGACTACATTTGAGTCAGTGTTACTCATAATTTTTTCCCAAAAATACTTATTTGTTTTACACAAATTGACTGCATGTCCTATATTTGGCACTGAAACTTGTTCCCACCATTTTTGCAAGAATATAGCAAAGCAAAAATTGAAAGTATCACAGACTTCAATCATTAGGATTTTAGCTGAATCTCAGACCCTGAGTTCCTAAAGTCAAATGACCTGAAGAGAAAAGGGAAAAAAAGATGGCAGACCCCTAATCTGGCTGATGTGGAGAGAGAGAAGGGGACAGCAAGAAAAAGGGTGAGCCTGTAGTCCAAGCCTAACAGTGCACTTAGTCACTTGCATTTTGAAATATGGGGAAAATGTAGGGAGGAAGATGAAAACAGGAGGGAAAAGTTGAATGAACCCAACCAAAAAAATCCAATAGAATAAACAGAGAAAAACAGGTTTATTTTAAGCATGACATTACTAATAAAAAAAAAAAGGTTTGTAAGGTAATCACAAAACTTTGAAAAAATACTGAGTCCATCAATGTAATATTTATGATGCATCTTAAATAGAAGTATACTTTTAAAAAAATTAACAGACTGAACCAGGAAACAAAAAATGTCCTTTGACAATCAGAAATTGATACAGTCTCTGAATTTCTGAAATACAGGTTTCAATTCAGAAATACACAAACTCTTCTATGCATTTTGGGCAAAGCAGACAAAGAAATGCTGTATTTACTCCACCTTCTTAAAAACTTACATATGTATATTTAAAAAAAGTATTAGGGATTAAATTACACTGGAAGAAATGTGCAAACATAGTTTTGTAATACTTTGGTGTACCATCTGCAACTTTGAGAACAACCTAAAACTGTCAGTGTGCTTATGTCCTGTGTTTATCAATAATTCATGAATCCTGAGAGAAAAAAGGTCCATTAATATGTCAACAAATATATAAAACTAGATACAGCACAGTGTTGAAGTAATTCCTATTTGACCTGGAAAACATTCTGAAGATGAAAAAATACTTTTTGATGGGTTGACCTTGGCTGTTAGACCCCACACAGCCATTTTTATTAAAAAAGTGAATCCACCACAATAATTCTTCCAAAGGTTAAACAATCATACTATAAAAATGTCTGTCTGATAGCTAATCTGATTTTCCAGCTTCAACCTTCAGCCACGTTGGGATATTCAGTATTCATGATTTTTACTCCTATATCATGGATATTTGTATTAATAAATGTCAGGTGTACTAGAAAGAATGATGCTTTAAAGCATTCATTTTCATAAATTCATTTGGTATTCACTGCAAGAACAGTAGTCAGAAAAAATCTGTTTTGTAGTAATGTGGATGTCATATCCATTTTCAAAAAAACTTTGTTCCAATCTAGCATTATTATACTGGTAAAATTAGGTGCCACTGGACACTTCAATAAAGATTCATGATGTAGATGTGTAATGTAAGGAAATCATTGCCTGATTACTAGTTAAAAATGATACCATCAAGGCTGTATAGTTCATCTCAAAATTTACCACCAAGAAGGTTTAACTGTTTAAATTCTGGAGTAATTTCCTGTATGAAATAAACAACCTGCAACACTCAAATATCCACCCCTGACAGTTCCACTTCCGCTTAACAAATTTATAAGTTTGCAAAATATACATACATAATTATCAGCCTGTCGACTTTGAAATACTGAAATGTAATATAACATCTACTCTTTCCTCTGAGGCTGCAATGAACTCCAAAGATCCCTTCTCACATTGACTTTAATGAAAAAAGTACTGGTTTGGTACACAAGCACTTTGAAAAACAAAACAAAACAAAGCAACATAACAATACAAGTGGACATGCAAAACCATGGAATTTATTTGAGAAAAAAAGTTAATAAAAATGAAGGAATAAAGACCATTAAGACTTGTGGTTTTAAATACCATAGAAAAGTGATGACAGATCTCTGAGATGCATTTTTGAAGACTTTTCAGACTTGAAGTTTCTCCCAGTACTTCAACATATTTTTGCAAACTTTATCACTTAAAAAAAAAAAAAAAAAAAAAAAAGAAAAGGAAAAAAAAAGGATGAAATGCTAGTGGAATATGAATAGAAGGTTTTGTACGGGTTTTTTAACATGTAATTGCCAGGTTTTCAGAATTATTTAAATGTCAATGTCATGCTTGTTTTAACTAAATTTTTCACCACAACACAATCAGTGAAGTAGATATCAGGTTGTAAAATAAATGAGGAAAAAAAACCCTGCCCTCTATCAGCTGTTTCAGTGATTCATTGATTAAAGGTTTTTCAAAAAATAGCAAAACAGAATTTCATGACAGACTGCTCAAGTTAACTAGTTTCTCTTAAAAGAGAGAGTACAACCTGTGTGAAAGCATTTAGAAGGATGAGTTATCTCTTCACCACAGTAATCATTAGGACATACAATATACAAACCTTCTGCATGATTAAGACTGACAAGAAGTGGCAATAAAAACTCCACAAAAAACCACTGACCAGTTCTGCATACCCGTGCAACAAATGCAATGCAGAACAAACCATAATGTACTTCAGTGGCTTGATATGCTGGTTTTGACTGGGATAGCGTTGATTTTTTTCACAGTAGCTAGTAAAGAGCTGTGTTTTGGATTTGTGCTGAAAATGACATCTGACAACACAGCGATGTTTTCTGCTATTGCTGAGCAGTGCTGACACAGAGTTAAGTCCTTTTCTGTTTTTCACTCCACCAGCAAGTGGGCTTGGGATGCACAAGTATCTGGGAGGGAACAGAGCCTGGACAGCTGACTCCAACTGACAAAAGGGATATCCCATACCATATGATATCATGCTCAGCATATAAAGCTCGGGGAAGAAGAATGAAGGGGGAGCATTTGGTTTCACAAGTCGCATTGTGCATGATAGAGCTCTGCTTTCCTGAAGACGGCTGAACCTGCCTGCCGAACGGTAAATGAATTCCTTGTTTTGTTTTGCTTGCATGCAGGGCTTTTGTTTTACCTATTAAACTGTCTGTATATCAAGAAACAAGTTTTTTCATCTTTACTTTTATGACTTTTGCATCCCATGACAGTGCATCCCATTGCACTGGAGGAGGCAAGTGAGTGAGCAACTGTGTGGGGCTTAGTTGCCATCTGGGGTTCGAGCACAGTATGTGCAGGATTACCAAGATTAGACAGTACAGGACAGGAAGAAATAGAGCAACAGCAAGTAAAATCTCACATTTGAAACATTATAGAAGCATATTTGTACAATGGTAAGGTTGTGGATCTGCTTTCATGGGAGGTTTCCAAAGATAAGAACACTTCCACTGTGCAGGAAAGCTACTAAACAGGCTAGAAGCACAGCCTCCAGGAAAGCTTCTACTACAACCCTTTGTGGATGTTTTTGATTGACTGGACATCCACATCCTTGAGGGTTTTTTTTATTTTTATTTTCCTAAATTATGGGTATTCATGGAAGTATAAGGGGCTAACTGAAGATTTTTCTAAGCAAGCAACTTGACTGTGTCTTAGGAGGATTTACTTGTTTTTTCCACTACTTACGAATATCATACACCATTACACAATTTAGATTTAATGCAGCCTGTGTGCCTGAAGTTGTTAATAACCAAAGAATTTCATAAATGTCTAAACCATGAGTTGCATAATTTTAATATTACATTTCCACCATTTTAATATGTGAACTCTTGTGCACACTGCCATTCAGAATTTTCATAAACAATTCATTATCTGTTGAAAACACAAAATATAGAATTGAACGGTAAGACAATTTTGGTTGTCATAGAAATCGCAAATGATTCAGAGTTCCTGTTGATGGCAAAAGCACCAGGCTTCCCACACCTGGCACTCTGTTCCCTACCAAAGCATGACAAACAATAAAATAAGATGTTCTGAATACTAACATACCCCATGTCCCAGATCACAGCAGTGTTGTCAATCCAGCAGGAACACCTGTTTAAAGATGCTTATTGTTTACTATATAGTTATTGCAAGAACTTGGGATTTTGAGTCATAGTTGATTGCCTTTCTTTAGAGGTGAATCAGATTAAAAAAATAAAGGCCTTAGCGCTGCGGTTTGTTTGTGGATTTCATTTTCTTTATAAGAACAGAGCAGCATATTGAGAAAGTTTCTCCTTCATGGAACACATGATCTAAAGCTGCTAAATGTGTGAACTTAAAGGATTTGAACAGGAGAGATGCCAAAAACACCCCTACCTAATTTCTACATATGGAATTATGATAGCAAATTAAAAATATTACTGGGTTAATGCAAAATATTGAAACAAGACCACATTAATTGTATTACTAGGCAAGACATTAAATCATAAAAAATATAAACAAATAAAGGGTATTCCTATTTTGGGTCTATTAGGACTATGGATGTTGTTAAAAAGGTCAATAAAGAGTACAAGCTACGCCACCTTTAATGAAGGTAAATGTTATTGGGCTGCAATGTACTTTTATGGGAAAGGGATCTGTTTGATATTTAAATACATTTCAGATTTCCAGTGGGTCTCTAAATAGCATAATTTCTGTTGAAGCTACTGAATTATGACAGACAAAAAACAAAGAAGCTGGAATATATCGTATCAAGTGTTCATATCTATCACTGCCTCTTGTCATTTCTGTAAAGAAATCTACCATATTTAGATTTCATTCTCCCCATTTTTTTAAGGTAATTTGAATGTTAAAGTAAAATGGAGGCATTGGATAAAAAGACGTATGTCTAGTTTTCTTTCGGACTTAAATACTCCAAGTAAAGGGACAGACATGAGACAACTTATGAAGGGAGAACTAATCACAGATAGCATGACCAATTATTATTTGAATACACGATCATTAACAACAAACCTAAGTGGGTTTTATTTTTCTTTCTCCCTATATTCTGTTTCTTATCTGATTAAAAAAAAAAAAAAAAATTCATGACACATTAAACTTTTATAAGCCAGAGTACCTTTCAAGGTTTTCGTTACATGTGACACAAACCTCACTTCAATTTACAAACACACTGTTGAAATATGAAAGCCATCCTCTTAAAAATCACTAATCAGTAGTGATGCTTTCAGTTTGTCTGAACAAATGAAGAAAATTCAGCACACACATACGAAACCTGACCAGAGCTTGATGCTTTTGTCAGACAGACTGCATGATTTGGCTACACAATTGACAGAACTTGTAGTGACCTTGAAAAGAATGAAGGAAAAGATAACTGAGCACATTTTGTCTTTGCATTCTGCTTTTCCTTCAATGGAATGTAACATTTAATAAACAACTATTTCTTTCTAGTGAAACATTCAACCACAGAAATGCTGCCTTAGTGTTTTGTGATGAAGAAATGTCTTATAATAAAGGTACTTGTTACAAGGTGAGATGCCTGGAAATAAATTTTTACTATTTTTTTCCCCTATATTTTAGCACTGCTGAAAGTGCTCTATCTCTGATTGTGTGTTTTTTTGTAAAAGGCTTTTTCAGCATACCAGAGATGGAGGGAAAAAAAAAAAAAAAAGTTAGGAGTGTACTGGAGGGAGAATGTTGTGGTTCCTTTTAGGATTTCCTCCTTAACACCAGAGAAAAAAATATGGAAAAAGAGACATACATGACCTAAACCACTGGAGTGGGCTGGCACTACTTAAAGAATCAGTGAACCTACGGGATTTTGACTCCTAGGCACAGGTGAGCAAGAACAGAAATTTGGGGCATTGGAATAATTCCTAGTTTGCCTTAAGAAAAGTTACTTTGAAGAGTAAGAAGAATGAATGTCAGAAATAAGTCTGGATATAGTCTACGTTTATCAGATTCTGCTGGATTATGCTATTTTAAAGTCTGGATAATTGGTGTAGTCAAGTATGACCTACCAAACAGATAGAGGGAGAGCTTAATTATACTAAAATGTGAATGGACTTCAAGAATCTGAACTGAGTACAAATTCAGAAGGAAAATATGATATTGTGAACATTCTGATAATATCTCAATAACTAATCCTCCTACTTGCTCACACCTGATTTATCCAATATTGTTCAGCATGAGTTATGATACCCATGGATTATCAAGACAGCAATGACACTGAAAAGCTGCAGTGAGCCTTTTGAAAATGTTGCATCATTGTTTTTAATTTACTTCAAAAACCTATACTGCTATCATATTTATAGAAGCAGTTTATCATTTAATAGGTTTTCATATATTTCCAGGGAAAGAAAGCTTGTCTATGATTTGTCCTATTTTTCTAGAAGAATAGTTCACTGTAAACCATCATTACAGAAACAAACTCCAAGCAGTTACTGACTGGATTCAGGTTATCCAAAGATTTGACTAACTAATGATTTATCTTTGTTTTCCATTCATATGTTTCTGAAAAGAAAGTTTAGAGAAGATGCTGATTTTTTTTTTAATTTTTTTTTATTATTATTTTGTATGGCTGAATAAGAAACAAATTGTAATGTTCAATGGTCCATTGCCATGGGTAGAGTGGGTGGGGAATCACAGGGGAACTCTCTTCTCCTACTGTTTATATTGAGGTAAACAATTCTGTGGAATAATCCAGTAAATATAAGTAAATAAAAAGGTTTACTAGTTCTCTCATACAAAGGATTTGGAAGTCAACTGTCAGAAAGCAGAGATAGTCAGAAGCAAAAAATTTGTTTATTTTGTATATTGCCTAAGGAAGCTGTGAGTGCTCAATCCCATAGAACTATTCTATAATTCTATGATTCTAAAGACTCTCTTCCTCAACCCTTAATCTCAAAAACAAAGAGAAGGGAATGTCTGCATGAATATGCAGGACTTAGTCTCTTATATTTTCCTTTGCAGTGTTCAATTATTTTATTTCTTATTTCTGAAAGCACACAGGCACCTGCTCTGTAACACCAAATCTGAAGGCAAGCACTATGTAGGCAGAAAAAGCGCAATGATGTATCTCTAATAGAATCACAGAATCATAGAATTAACCAGGTTGGAAAAGACCTTTAAGATCAAGTCCAACCATTACTATGGGTCCTAGGTGACAGAAGTTAACAATGCTATGACCTAGATAAACTACCAATTGTGAATCCTAAATTTCTTCCCAATTTTCTGGTACAAAAAAAAAAGTTACTGTCCCAGAGAACCTACACTATAATCAGTGATTGTTACAGTGCTGTTTTGGTAGTACTTGCTTTCTCAGCAGTATAGATATCTTAAGATTTATCATCTTCACAGCAGCATTTCTACACACAGATAATAGTATCAACATACACAGAAGAAAATCACTGATACAAACCCAGCACTATACAC
>JBCJKH010018689.1:11464-30274 GCA_039877255.1 Loriculus beryllinus | reverse complement strand
CCTTTGGCTAGTTTGGGTCAGGTTCTCCTTCCTAGCTTTTTATTCCCCCCCCCCCCCCCCCCATCACTGGCAGAGCACGGAAACTGAAAAGTCCTTGATCAGGGTAAGCACTACAGAGCAACACCTAAAACATCGGTGCGTTATCAGCATTGTTCTCAGACTAAAGCCAAAACATAGTACTGCACCAGCTATGAGGAAGAAAAATAACCCTATTCCAGCTGAAACCAGGATAGGGTGGCAATGTGTCTTAGTAAATGCATTGTCCATCAGAACTGCTCAGGATCTCTTCAAAATAGGCCAAATGTTTGTCAGCAACCCAGTCTTTGACATGCACAAATCTCATCCTGTTCTTATGCATCTGCACTCCTCTTTTTTAAAAAAATGCCACTGTTTTTTATTTGGTTTGGTTTTAAACCTTGAAAGGGTGAAGCAACCTGCTGTTTAATGTTACTTTCTGCTGAATGATGCCCTTGAGCGTCTTGTGAGAGAGACAACATTTCTCAGGCATATCGTGTTTTAGGTTTGGAAGGCCCTTTTGTTCCCTGCTAGGTTAGTCAGGGAGATATGAATGTCCTTGGGCCTTTTGCCTCTGAGCCCAGGATAAGCCTGTCTGATAAAAGTATGGTGGATGGAAGGGAGACTGAGGCATTCACAGCTGAAGTAGAAATCTTAAGAAATGTTGATATTCCTTGAATATGGAGTTACTGGGTTTTCCACAGTTCTCACACTGATGTAGAGTGGGGGTCAGTCCCCCTTTTCTTGAGCAGATAGATGATTACTGAGGTTTGCCTTGTTACAGTATCCTTTTGGATTCCTCAGCCCTCACTCCCAATACAGCTACTAAGGACCATTCTTAAACTATAGAGAGATCTCTTCCCTTTCACACACTAGGTAAGTTTTGCAAAAAGTTGGACAAAGAAGAGATGGATAAATGAGCTGAGGATTGGACATCATCTTCCAGGGTGGTGAATACTGCAGTACTCATCAAACCTCAGCTGAGAAAGAAGATGCCTTTTTCTGCCTGTCAATGTCCAAGACCTGATGCCTCCAGTTTCTTTGACCTCACCTATGATGACTGCACATCTTTTTCATTGCCAGAATTGTTTTGCTTTAGGAAAGAGAAGATTTGATCTTGGCTACCTGGGAGACTGGGGGAATACCAGAGAGCAAATAAGGGGTACAGATACAGGAAGCTTCTAACCTTTCTTATTTGTAAGCTAAGACAACATGTAGCATTATTGACAACTTCATATCAAAACGTACTGAAGTACAGAGCTTTCTATTGGGCTTGCATTGATCTCAGTACACACCCCAAAAACCAGCCACCTACAAACAAAGCACCATCAACTTCAACTGACCACTTAAATTCAGCAAAAAGCTTCTGAGAAAACTTCCAGGAGAGTGTATGTTTTCCTGGATACATGGATTCCATTTTTCTGTGTAAGGAGAAGAGGCTGCCCTGTGCAGCCTGAACAGGAGAGTGGAGCAGCCACAGGAATTAGAGATATTTTTTTTTCCCCATCAGGGGAGAGATCGTTTTAGAGTTCCACCTTGTTAAATGGCTGGCTGAAATTGTGCATGATTAATGGGCAAAATGAAAATTAGATTATGTGTCTTTACTCCTCATGTGACCTCTACTTCCTCCTGTATCAACTGCAAGCAGTCTGGGGGAAAAACAGAAAGGAAAAATGAAAATCCTGTCTAAATAGCCAGAAGAGAAGGGGAGAAGAGAGGCAAGGTGCACAGCCCCACTGCAAATTTTATGCTGTTCCCCAGAACTCACAGTTTCTGAGGTCTGAATCCTATAGTAGTAAAGTTTGAGGAATTAAAATGTGGAACAAATACCAAAGTTTCAGTTCGCCTGTCAATAGTCATCATGTATGTCAGTCATCCGTGTGGAACTGCATCCTGTGGGGAATTTGTTGTCCCTGCTGCAGCTGCACACAGTAGATGACCTGTGATTCAAACATAGTCAGGCTATTGAAACAAATGCTTTCCCTCTCCCGGAGGGAGGTGTCAGTGTGTTGCCCATATCTGGACTCCTGTTTGGGTGATAAATTTGACAATAAGAGTCTTAAAGTCACAGGGAAATCACTGCTTGCCTGCAGGCATGCGGTTCTTTGGCAGTTTAGACATCCTCCAGTGCTGCCTTGTTCTCAGAGTATGGATCTCTGCACCCACTCAGACACCTGCATGTTTGGAGGCACCAAGAGCCTGTCCTGTCAGCCTGCAACATGCTTCAGCCTGTAATATCAGAAAGCAAAGGTTTTCCATTCCTGTTACACAGCACTTTGACAGAGCAGAATGTGTCTTGCTGTGCCCTCTATATCTTCATTTTTGGAGGGAAAAATTCTTATATAAATCCACATATTCACTTAAGATAGCTAATAGTCCACATGTTACGTGAATTGCTACCCAATAACCTTATTGGGAAGGGTTGAGGGGTGTGCCTCTTCTTGCTACAAACACGGTAAAATTAAGAGCAGCAATATAATACCAGATTGTATGAAATTGCTAATTCCTCTCTGGTTTTTTTCCATATGTGGCCATTGGGCTTGGAAACTTGGGCAATGTGCTTTCATTTGAAACCTAGGTGCAAGACCCCCAGATGGTTTCTTGCCTATTCCTGAAGTGCAGAGGGTTGATGGGTGAGCACGGTACTTTGACCCACAGGAGAGAAGCCATGTTTTCCAGCTCACGTTTTAGCATGGAATTGGTATTTGGTGCCTTTGGAAGGCCTCAGATTCTGGAACGCCAACATATGTGAGAGTTTTAGTGTTTGTGTTTTGTAAAAAGTATAATCTGGGAAAGGCAAGCTTGAATCTGGTACCTGCAACAATGGGCAAATGAGGAACACGGCAGAACTTAATGCTAGTAAGAAGAAATATGCAGGCCAGTACCATGATTTTAGGGATTTGTTTCCTGATTTTTAAGCATTCAGGGCTGCCTGCTCTGTGATTGTCTTTTAGTCTCTGTAGCATATAAGAAGAATTTTATAAGAGACCTCAGGGTTTCCCATGGGAAACGATAACTAGGTCATAGGTATGCTTGCTGTGGAGGTACATATAGTTTTCTTTAAATTGATGTGAAAATGAGAGGCATAAAGGAAGAGGTTCTGAGCAGAGGCTCTTTTTCAGGATTGGTATGTTTTTCCTTCCTTTAATCAAGTTGTTTGTCCAGTCATAAGAGAAATGAATAATTTGTGCTGATTCTGTTCCTTTTCTGTTGTCACTTGGCCGTAACTCAGAGTTGCACAGGACAAAATCAAGGTGGGTAACGATACCCTTAATGAGGACCTTACATGACCTCCTTATGCCTAACATTACATGATTCTCAACAGGTTTGTTTGCCCACCTCCTGCCTAGTTAATAAATACAAGACCTACTGCAGCACTGCACAGCCATCACTCCAGAGGGTTCCTGCTTTGCTCACGTAAACCACGGCGGGAGGTCCCCTCTCTGAGGCCCTGTGCTGCAGGGGCACACTTGAGGGACAGAGGACCTGACGCACCTTTGTTCTTCATCTTGTTCATGATGGTTTTTTCCCTCAACTTTCACATCAGAGTTTTCTGTGCGTATCTTGTCATCTTCTAAGGGTTCCTTTTGTAAAGGGGGGGAGCCTTCTGAGAGAATATGTCATGGCAGCTAAGGCTGTCTCTTTCTACAAGGACCAAAGTGACCCACCTCTGCAAAATCATAATGGGAGACCAAGCGCTGTAGCTTTTATCTTGACATTGCTCATCAAGGTCAGCCTGGCCCCTGAGAAAACTACCTGTCTCTTGTTCTTGCTGCAGTTTTACAGTGAGCTTGCAATGTGTAGTTCAGTTTGCTCTCTGTCAAAAACACCCTCTTGTTTAGAGGGGAAAGGTAGAACCTTAGAGAATTGCAGAAAACAGTGGTCCATGTCTTAAGTGAGATTTTTGAAGCTCCTTTATATAGGCTACAATTTTCTTATGAAACCCATAGACTTGAATGCTTTAAACAGCAAGTTAAGGCCCATGGTCTTTGTACAGGTGTGACTGATCTTGATATGTGAATGAGAGTTAAATACATGCGAACTGGGCATATATTTCTACACAGGTATTTTGACCAGAGAGTCAGCTAATAGCTCCAACTACAATCCTCTGCCCTCTTCTATCAGTTCATCTGCCACTCAGACATGCTTAGCAAGATATATACCTCTTTTTATGTATATAACCCTGGTTAATGCTAAAGATCATTACGAGTGTGTGGGGAGAGTTGTCCTTGCTACATCCTTTCGGGCTATTGTCTCTGAGGAGAAGGAGTTACTGTTCTGTACTGTACGACCTGGCTGTCCAGAAATGCTTGCAAATCAAATGCTTTCATTTGCTTTTTATGCAGGGGGGGGAAGGAGGAAGAGGAGAGGGGCTTCACACCTTAAATTCTCTCACCCAGCATCTCACTTTAAAGAACAAAGTCCTTTTAGATTTGCAGGAGTTCAAAAAGCATTCAATCACATCCACTTTGAATAATTTGGTATGAGCCTGTCTTGTCAGTTAGATAGCTGTCTGCAAAGTCTATTTTTAAAAAACGAGTTTTGGTTTGACACTATCTCCTATCTCAAAAGGTAGGGGAAGCCAGGAGCCCCTGAGTTTGTTTCCAGCCACTAACAGCTGGCCACATGACATACAGGGAGTCACTTAACTTATTGCTTTCTTCTTCTTTTATTGGTAGAAGAGTTTCCCAGTGTATCTTGTCTTTCATGTTGCCCATCTGTTCAGTTCTGTGGTTTTTTGGACAAGGATTTCCATTATTCTTCCAGCAAGGCATGTAGTCGGGGCATAAGGCATAGCAAGCCGTGATTGCCTGTTCAACGTATAGCAAATGCGAGTGAAGCAAAGCGGAGCTTTATTTACACAACAGTTTCAGTCTGTGCCGTGGCACTACATTAAATGCAGGAGGCTAGCAATGATGTGGCTACACATGTTCTGTAATATGCCTACTCCATGTGTTGTTTTTCAGCCTCCTGGGAGAGCTTCCCTGCTCAAGTTCTGCAATCTGGATCTGCTGTGTATTCAGTGTTCTTTTGGTACCAGCTGATAGTATAAAGGCTGAATAAATTTGCTTCATGGTAGACATGGCCCTCTGCGAATACATGTACATGTTAAGAAACTCCTTGATGGCATAATTAGCTGTCTTTAAGCCATGGAGTCATTTCACATAGTAATTAGTTCTGTTTATTTAAAGGAGCCACAGAAAGCTATTAGCAGTTGCCAGTGGACCAAAAATGAGAAAAGATAAAAACTCATGTATGGTGGTTATTAGTCTCTTCATCATACTAATGGACAGCTTGTAAGAAATTGGACTTGCTATCAGTGGCATTGAGCAACAGCAATACTGCAGGGGCATTGTGTCTTCTCACTGGCAATAGGGGTGACTTGTGGCGGGCTTTGATAGGATGCTCATTTTTATCTGCTAAGTGGGTGATGCTTGTAAAAACAGCAGTGGCCTTGTTAGCACTTGACACTAGTAGCTGTTTACGTTGACACACCACTCCAGTCTTTTAAAGCTTCAGCCTCAGGTCGGATTCATTAAAGTACTTCAGAAATGATACTGATACAGCGTCTGGCCTGATTTCTTTATGCTTCCTGCTCCAAGCAAAAGGGAGAGAGTCAGTGTAACCCATGGACTGTCTTCACTTGCTTGTGAGATTTACTTTCTGTGGTGAAGTAGTCCAAGGCTTTTGGAAAAGCAAATGAGGTACTTCATTTGTCTGTAGGTGTGCTTACAGAAGAGGGAAGAGGGAAGGGAACTCCATCTGTAACCCCTAAGGGAGGAGAAAAAAACAGGCTCCAACATAGCCAGGTTGAAGAGAACTTTAAGCAACCTGGTCTAGTGGAAGGTGTCCCTGCCTGTGGCAGGGGGTTTGAACTAGATGATCTTTAAGGTCCCTTCCTACTCAAACCATCCTATGATTCTATGGGTTGTGTGCAGCTGGCCAGTAGCCTCAGCCCTCAGCAGGGATGTTTCTGAGAGAAAAGCTGTGGCACTGGCTAGGCATAGATCTAGGTCTTCTGAACTCAGTAGGGTTGAACAGAGTGGCAGCTACAGCATTTACTTCTGAACCTGTGGCATTTAATATATTGGACCTCTTTCCTACAAGATTTCTAAACCACCTTACATAGGCTATTAGTGAATTATTTCCCTATTCTGTAATTCTCTAACTTGGCTTATAAATTTTACAGAGAGGTTATTAGCTATAAAGGATTGTGACAAATGACCTGGGAGAAGGAGAGAAACTTTTAGTTAAACTTTTCTTCCCTGCCTCCACCCTTAGACTTAGCAGTTGAGCTGAGTTTTTGAGTGTGTTTTTGGTCTTTGTGAAGATGGGTACCTGTGAGAAGATCAGTGAGTGATCCCAGGCTCCAAGGAAAGGGTCTCTCCTGTAAGGGGGAAGAGGTCTTCTGGATCCCCACTGAGACTGCAGCAAATCTTAATGTAATGAGCAGCCCTGGTCAGCTGAAATGGAGACTATAGGAAATAGTAGGGGCCCTGCTCTGAGCCTCTGTGCTGAGAATGTGTGCATTTGCTACCGTAAATCCACATAACAAGTTGGAACAGTTCTGATGGAAGCAAAGCTGCGTCTCTCAAATTTGGTCAGTTTTTTGCAAGAGGCCATTGCTGACTGCAAAAAGCAACAGTCTTTGGAAAGTCTTAGGAAACCTCTGGCAGAGGTGCATGATTGTAATCCATCTAATATCTGTCAGGGCTCCTTTGTTTGAGCTGCTGCAGAAGCTTGTTTTCAGATCTCTGTTCTTCAAGGTGTCCTGGCTAGTTTCTGTGTATAAACCAAGTCATTAAATAAGTAAACCCCATCTTGTCAGTACCCTCAGATTTGGGTAACATGTCATGTTAGATGTTGGGGGCTGTCCCTTAGATTTTCTTTTATTTCTGGATGCTGTCACTTGTACATATTATGTGATATAAATAATACTGATAGGAATCTGAAAGCTGCAGCTTTTTATGGCCAAATTGCTATATTATTCTCTGAATTCACACTGCTGATTTTGCTGCCTGTGGCTCATGTCCTGCCCACCTTTACATGTGGCCATCCTGTCCTGTTCATAATCAATCAGCCCTGCTCTAGGATTTCTGCATGTGGAATCCTTCTGTAATCATTCAACCTGAAGGTATGGGGGAAGGAAGCCAGCAAAACATATTAGTAAGATTTTTGCAAGCGTATTTGAGTCATTTGTTGTGAGTTGCTTGTTTCCATGGAAATTAGCAAGTGAGAGAAGCCATAGTGTATCCTATTCCTTGCTTTAGCCACCTCTTACCTAGAGTCTGGCTGCATCAACCTGCAGGACCTATAATTTAGACCCAGAGACAACTCGGAGAGCTTGTTTTCCTTTATTATTGCAGTGACTAGATGGTGACCTGTCGTGGGAGAAGAGAAACTGCCTACTTGTTAGAATAGCCCAACACTGCAGCCCAAATGTCCTCATGTGTCTGTAACTATGCCAGGCCTGCCTTTGTGGTGCACCACAAACGCTCTTGACTTTTGAGAAGCCTGGGGACACGATTCCAGATCCTAAGCAAGAACAGTTCTTCTCTTTCCCCATCCCCCTGTACACACATACACCACTCCCTTGTCTCTTTTTAGGTCATTTATAATCAGCAGTCATGGAGCACTGGCCTCATTAGTGATATAGCCATTCCTTCAGTGCTTCAGAAATAATCATTTAGAAAAAAATGCGAGGTTTTCTTCCCTTGAGAGCCCGTGAGTGATGAATTTATTTCAGTCTGGCTGTCTTGGCTGTCTTGCTCAGCCTCATCTCCATATTTATTTCAACAAATAATGCACTATGGGAACAACAAAAGACACTGTGAGGCAGACAGGATGGCCTGGGCAGGGAGGGGTTAACCATGGTGAAAATGATGATTGTGAAAGCTGGGGCTCCAGGGAAGATGGTTTTATTCTGAGTCATTTTTTAATGTATATACTTGGTGAGTGTTTGTGTTTGCAGAGGTTTAGAAGCCGTGGGATTTGGACATTGATTTATTCATAGGGCACCATTTAGAGAACAGACTTTGTCCCCTGAGTGGTCCCAGCCAGCGACCTTTCTCCTGAAGGGCCTATCCCTTTTGTAATGGTGGACAGGTGATTAACTTCCTCGGCCAGCTAATGACTCGGGTCTCTCACAAGCAAGCGCTGCTAATTGTGACCAGACAGGAGGGCGGGTGCACTGGGACCCATGCACTCACCGAACAGGCAGTGAGCAGCCCTGGCATGCTCAGCATCCAGCTGAATATTTGCTTCATCCCCAGGAAGCTGTACTTGCAGCTCCTGTAAACCAGCCTCACAGAGGGACTTAAACTCATGATTGTTTTATTCTGCCAGTGACTGTTTCAGTAACTGAGTGTTACGATTTGGAAGCCCAAGTGCCAAGGTCAGTGGCCAACGACTGGGAGGCATAGCTTCTGTCTCTTCCTCCCAGGGCTTCTTCAGACATGCTGGGCGCTGCTTCTTGATGCGCGCATGAGAAATCAAACCAGCCCTTTCCTCCAAGTTACCACAGTCACACTAGGTTTATCTGAATAACACTAAACACTCTGAATTCCTTGAAATCCTTTCTGAGCATTGACCTTCCCAATGGGTAAGCTCTTTCTGCTGGACCACTTAGCACCCCTGCTCTGCTCAGAGCTGGCCAAATAAATGTCATTGCTCCGTGCCATTTGGTTGCAGGCACTAGTCAGATATGCATGCTGTGTGTTATGTTTGCAGTTTGGCATTATGGATACTTAGGAAAAGGAAAGCTGTTAAAATACAGCCCCTCTACGTTCCTCCTCCTCTCTGCCCCTGCTCAGGACACTCAGGATGATGCGTTGTTTCTGCTACGGGTTGTGTCTGCATTTCATTTGTTTCCTGGGGTGGCTTTTCTGAAGCATCTGGAACATGTCACTTCTGCATGCATTTGTAAAGTACAAGTCATTTGCCTTGCTCTGTGTTTCCAAAAGGAGTTTCTATTAGATTTACTTAAAGGTAG
This sequence comes from Loriculus beryllinus, assembly GCA_039877255.1. Lineage (NCBI taxonomy): Eukaryota > Metazoa > Chordata > Aves > Psittaciformes > Psittacidae > Loriculus > Loriculus beryllinus. The sequence goes on along the minus strand of JBCJKH010018689.1, from coordinate 21,267 downwards.
CATTTGTGCACGGAAGACCTAGCATATGACTGCAGAGATCCATGCAGTTACACATGCAGCAGCCCTGTGTATTTTGTGTATGTGGACACATTTGCTAATGCGTCTTCCAGGTTTTGTTTTCCTCAGTTAGCATGGCATTACTTTGCCTAAAACTCTTCCCCTGTTGACTTGTTAATTAATAGATATTCCCAAAGTTTTAATTTCTTCTTCTATCCCTTTTATACTGAACTTTCAAAGGCCCAAGCTAACCAATTCTCTATCAGCAGAACTCTCATAGGTGGGGGACAAATATTTGAAAGCTATTTCAAGTGCTGCTTGTGGCAACCTTCCAATTTAGAGACAAATATCCCCTTCCAGTCTTTTCCATTAAGGCAAGATGATTGTCTCCTTCTTTTCATCTTGTTTCTTACTGCATTGCTGTCTAATCACTTTGGCAGCAAGACTGTAACCAGGTAATGGGGGAATAAGTAGCAGTTGGCTTGCTGTCTTCTCCCTTAAGAAAAATCAGAGCATACATCTGCCCTACTTTAGGGATACGCATCACCAGCTCATGAAATCTGGGAGGGGGATATATCCAGGGAGGCTTTTAACAGTGGCATCTCTCTGTAAGGAGGGAAGGTTCCCAGGGGAGAAATTTAGCGCTTTGCACTTTCCAGCTGCTGGTTGGGAATGCTTGCAGCTTTTGCAAAGTCATACCTCCCTAGCCTTTGAAGAATTTACCCACAAGGAAGCATAGAGCCATATCTCTGAAACCCTGGGCTGGTCACCATTATTATACAGTTGGGGAAAACGGCTTAGAGAGGCTTTCATGCCAGGCAACAGTAGGGGAAGAAGGGATGAATTCAGAAAGAGAGCAGGTAGATTTCACTTTGCCATATAGGCCTCAAGGATATCTCTGCTTTCTGACAGAGAAACTCCTGAAAGTCTCAAAGACATTTTTTCATCTTTATTGAAGAGCTAGAAGCTTCACATTTACAGAACAGATGTCCTTTGTTACAAATTTTTCATTCCTTATTGAAACAGATACGAGCAAGAATTCATGACACACAAACTCAGTGGGAAGCAGCATTTTAAATGGGCTGATTAAAACCCCTGCCTTTTCCCATTGCTTCATTTTTCACTTTTGCCTCCTGTGATGTCACTCTTCTCCAGTTGTCATTGCTTTTGCTGAAGAAGACAGAAACTCACCTTGGGTGTCCGTATACAGTGTGAAAGGCAAGTGAAAACGAAAATAGAGGAGAGGGAATATAGCTTTTAATCTTTTTAGATCAGAATGGACTCGGGATCAATCCTGGGCCTGCACCTGACGTGCTTTCTCAATTCTCATTAAGTTGAACTTGTGGTAACCTACTGTAAAACATGTAGGCTTCAGACACAAGAACAGGCAAAGATGCTGTGCAGACCATCACACCCAGGTGAACGATCAGAAATGATGGGTCAATATGTACAACAAAAACATGGCTGAAACTCATTCCTCATTAAGGCAGGGTGGGGAGGAGATCCCTCTGCACAGGCAGGGAATGACGGGTGTAATTGAGGTTGCTGAATCTTACACCTAACATGTTAGCCGACTAAATCACAGTTTACACCAAAAGGTTTTGAGCTTCTGTGAGCTATATGGTTGCTGGTGATATTAATTTACTACAAATCCTTCCTGTAAGCTCTTTGTAGAGTTACACACTGTGAGCTTCTTTTTCCGTTAATCTTTTCTTTTGCGAGGCTGAGTTCAGTGATGGCGAGGAAAGGCAGCCTGATGTCCATGGAAAATGAAATCCTGTATTTATCCATAGACTAAGCGCTAGCTGTTCCAGCAGCAGAACCCACTGCAAGATTGAATTCAGCTCACTCAGCCTTCTCCTTCCCCTTGGTTTGCCTTCTGCGATTGCCTATTGTGCAGTGAAATTGGTAAAATGGATGTGTCATCCATTCCGAGTTAGACTGACACCCTTCAGTTGCTCAGATGCCTTTCAATAGCTTTTCAGGTTTTGTCAAGTACAGTGATACTGAGCCACTTGCTTTAAATCTGTCAGTCAAAGCAGGCGCTTCAGAAGAACAGTGCTTTACCTCCAAGTTGTGCAAACTATGATATATACCAACCACTAGCAGAGCCTAAATGTATAGGAGTTTCTTCATCTACCCCTAGAGAAACCCATCAATGCCTGGCTAGTCATCCTGTCTGTTATGAAGACACATCTCTCTCCCACAGAGACCTACAGTGCTGCTGCTGCTTTCACACAGGAAAGGTAGGGTGGCCTAGATTCACTGCTCTTCCAACATCCTCATGTCCCAGCAGAAAGCCTACAGCTGGAGCTGCCCCAGGCAGAGCACAGAGCTCTCTGCAAGGCTGAGCTGAAGGATCCCTGCTTGACCATAACCAGGCATTACAAGCTCCATGCATAGGTTACTGCCAGAGAGTGTGTGACCTTTGTTTCACAAGTGAGGTGACTGTAAATATTCATTCTGGCCTTAAGAAGTGTTGAAGCCTTTGTCAGGATAGGAGAATTAAAACAGAAACAACAGAATACAGACCAAAAGTTGAAGGAAGTGGTGAATGTTTTAATGAAAAATCCATTAAATTTTCCAGTTACTTTTACTCCCAACCTGGCAGGAACACACTAGATCCTGATCCTTTTTTCCCTGTTATGTCGGTTTGCCAACAGCTAGAGAGGCCAGTTTCAAAGTTGGAGAAAAACATCACAATTGCACTATTTTTCCTGATCCTTCAGCCTCAGGTGGTTTTGCTTTAAGCTGTGAACACAAACCAGCTGCCTTCACTTTTCCTGCATCTGCTCGTGTATTATATAAGTGAGCACAGATTATTTGTATTTTTCTTCCTCTCTAGACCTGACCATCTTGAATGGCCCTAACACCTGCAGGATATGGGATGGTCAGAGATTCAGATGGATTAATCATCCCAGGACCATAGAATGGTTTGGGTTGGAAGGGACCTTAAAGATCATCCAGTTTCAACCATGTGCCATGGGCAGGGGTATCTTCCACTAGATCAGGTTGCTCAAAACGCTGTCCAACCTGGCTTTGAACATTTATGTCCCTTTAGTCCACAGCCAAATGGAAGAAGAAATCCCATCCCAAAGCATACTGCCTTTCTTTAGTTTGGCTGTTGCAATATCGCTTTTAGACCTTATCAGATTTCTAAAACTTTGGCTTGTAGATGATATGAGCCGTCCACTTTACCCTCCTTTCTTGTACACTTAGTTTTGCTTATATTTTGGGAGTAAGCAGTTCATCACACTGAGCAATTTCTGCCCAAATCCACAAGCTGTGATTGCATTAATGGAAAAGTGATGCTTTTAACCAGAAATCCCAGTGCAAAAGCAGTGCCCCCAGTTACAAAGCTGGTCAGTCAGTACTGAGCAGCCAGTCTTTGTTTCTATTCTGTGTCCCCCCTCTTAACCACATATCCATTTATTTTAATTGTCACATGGAAGTTTGGTCGCTTCCACAGCCCCCTTCCTCCCCGAGCACTCAGTTCACCAGAGCCACCAAAGCATGAAGTTTTGCACAAGTCTATGCAGCAGGGATTGGGGCTGGACCTGGGATCAGAAGTCACCAGCCCATAGCTGCCGGCAGAGCCACTGCCATGAGAGCTCTGCACTAGCATCAAGCAAAGCCTCTATTCCCTGAACAGAAGTTAGTTTCAAACCTTTGCAGCATTTGGCTCATTTGATGTTTAACCCAGCTTTACTGGAAAGTTTGCCGTTTTCTTGACAGATCTGCTAGGATCAGCATTTAACCCTTGTTAGCTGCTTCAGTGCTGAATGCCATTGGGTTACACATTCTAGGTCTGGAAATGTGATTTGCCTTGTGTTCTCTGACTCAATGGCTTGCAGTCACGCTTGAATGCAAGGCCTATTTTTTTCATGTAGAGAAGTTGAAGAGAGATTCATTCTCTTGCAGCTCCTTTCAGATTTCAGTGGGAGGAGGTGGGAGATGAGAAGTCCTTAATTTTAATTCATTTAAGGCTAAAATCAAATTGGTGTATAAGAGAATAGCCTCTATTAAAGCTGTAAGACCAGCAGGTAAGGAAGAGGTAAACAGCCCTGGCAGAAATGCAGATAAAACACAGAGATGCAGGTCTGGTGTAATTTCTGCTGCTGGCATACTGCACAGGCAAAGATGGGGAATGCAGAGCTCCAGGCTAGAACAGGTATTGCAGCCCTGCATCAAAATGGCAGTGCTTTGTCAGAGCCTTTCTTCCAGAGTGGCTTGCTTTCTCTCCTTTTCCACCTGACACCAAACTGGCAGGAGAGACACGGTATGTTTTCTGGTGCTTTTGCCTGTGCCTTTCTCCCATTCTCCGCTCTCCATCCTCCCCCCTCCCTTACCCCCTGCGCTCACTCCTCTGACTCCTCACTGCCCACATCGAACATGTACAGATTTTACGGTTCACTGGAGAATAAGTGGCTGTCATTTCACAGATGGGCCAGGATGTAATTAGCCACAATGCATCGAAGTAATGGAACAGATGTCTCTTTGTAAACTGAGTTTGCTGTTGCACACTCTGTGTGTGTGACCTGCCGACTGCTCCGGGCAATTCCTCCTAGCCCCTCAGCTCCCTCCTCTCTCTCTGTTGCGAAGCCAAGGGCTGAGCTCACATCAAGTGTTTGTGTGTTTGCGGGTTTGTTTTTCTCTCTTTCTCCTGCACTCATCTCTCCTGCTGTAAGGCCACTGATTATGCGACGGAGTGTTAGCAAGCAGAACCTGCATTTATCGATGGAGTCATTCAAAATAGAAAAGGTGATACCCCTCTTATGAGATAATTGGCAGTTTCAAATTGCACTTATTACTCAGTGATAATACACCAGTAAAATCATAAATTACTGTTATGATGCCCAGCCTTCTCTTTTCTCTCTTTTTCTTTTTTTTTTTTTTGTTTTTAAACTGAAAATAAAATAGCTGTTCTCCCTGAGCCTCCAAATTAGTATTTACATTTTAGACAAGAAATGGGCTATTGAACTGATTACGATGTGATAATTCACACAAGCTAACAACAGACACGGCACTCCAGAAAGATGTCCATCTGACTCAGCAGGGAGCTACAATCCAGCCACCAATCCAAACTTAAAAGGGCAAGAATGGAACCTGACTTCCAGATTCTCATTTTGTAGGGCAAGCTTGTCTCTGTCAAGTATGCAAACTGGATAACTGTCTAATTCATGGAATTTCCACCCCTCAATATTCTTGAGACACACTTTTTTGTCTGTATCTGTGCTGGTTTTCCATTCCTTCAGTTCACTGTGTCCATGCAGCTCCTAAACCCTGTACATCTCATCACTTGCTCTTCAAGAGCTTCAAAGCTCTTCAGCTTTGCTGCTTTAACTGCTCCTCCTGAGGGTTTCCTGGCAGTGGATTTAGCTCCATTTACAGCTCAGCCAGAACATGGAGGATCTAAACACCATGACCAGGCACCAGCTGCTAGGGGCAGAGACCTAATGGTGGTGTAGACAGAGAAGACATTTAAAGAAAAGACGTGCTTATGTTCTTGGTGCTTCTGGGTGTTTTCATTGTGCAAATAACTTTATATGTTGGGACACTCCTTGTGTAATTATATATGCAGTCCCTCTCTCTGTGTGTGCTTGTATGCATGTGTGCATTTATGGTGTATTTTCACACAAGTTTCCTGAAGAACAGCGTTGTTTCTCCAGTTTTAGTGACAAGGTTTCCATTAGTTCCCCTGGTTTTGATCCAGTAAGCTTAACTTTAGATTGCACATCTTCTGAGTATTAACATATTGAATGACGTACATTCAATAATGATGGTAAAAAGCAGGTCTTACTTGTAGGGAGAAGTAAGTTTTACTTTGAGCAAAAATGATGGAAGAGTCTAAGCAGCATCATAATGGAGAGCAGAATGTAAATACTCTGGGTATAGTAAAAATCTGAGAACAGTACCTTAACTCAGAATAACTCTGCAAAGCTTAACTCAGTGGACAAGGCATTGATCTTCAGCTCTTCAGCACATGGAGTGGTTGATTAAAGATTTCAAAGGATACAGGCATTTGGGGTTGGTCTGCAGCTTCATGTATGCTTCTTAGAAAGAAAAGCAATAATGAAACATGAGAGAGAAATAGCAACCCAGTTGGTGCTAGCCCTCAGGAGCAAATCCCTCATGCAGTGGGTTTCTCTATCCTATCATGTGCTCATAAAGTTCTTTTCACTTCTGTAGACACATGCAGTGAGCAATTCCCATGCTGGCTTGAAAGTCAGGAAGCACAGAACCTACCAGTCCTACAAGCACCAATCATGGAGAGCACCAGAGTTTTTTTAGTAGTCTTTACAGTCAGGTCTGCTGGGTATGTGCACTGGATTGACTGTGTCGGAGAAGTCTTCTGAGGCATATCAAACTGGCAGCAAATTTTATACACACAGTACTGTGTGGATTGCTCTGTGTCAAAGACCAAGTTATGAAGCAGGAGAACAACTGTGCATTTCAGAGGGGAAAAAATAAAGCAAATTTTGTTTTAGAGCTGCGAGTGTGGCTTTTAAATTAATTCTGACAGAATAGAATCAGCAAGTATCATGGAAGGGACCTCGGGGATCTTTTGGTCCAGCCTTCCTAGGCAAAGCATGACCTAGACTAGATGTTCTAGTGCCCTGTCCAGCTAAATCTTAAAGCACTGGGGAATCTGCTGCTTACCTTGGAAGATTATTCCAATGGCTGATTATGCTCGTTATGAAAGTTTTCCCTTGTGTCCAGTCGGAATCTCCCAAGGAGTAACTTGTGCCCATTAGCACTCCTTTTTTCCACTTGACTCCTTGTAAAAAGGGAGTCTCCATCATCTTGTTGCCATCCTTTAAATACTGGGAAAAAAATGGAGAGTTCCAGCAGTAGGTATTTTGTGAAACAAGCAATATAGGTTTTCAACACTGTAGACCCTATTTTTCAATGGCACTGATGGTTGAAGGCAGCATCAGAAAGAGAAATGGTAGCTGAGAGACTCTTTGCTCCATGGAAGACACCCAGTGATTCCCAGGGCTTCCCAGCTCGTGGTGTCTCTACCTGTGGTGGTGGTGGGGAAACTAGATGATCTTTAAGGTCTCCTCTAACCTAAACCATTCTATGATTCTATGACATACAATGCAGTGTATTTTACAATCTGTAGTGATATTGCAAGGTTTCACAAAACAATTAACATGTTTCCATTCTTGTGTACAGTGCTTAGGAAAGTGGGGGACAAGAAAGGCAGCTAAAGTGCAAGCCATCACATTGCCACTGGGATCCCAACAAACCTCAGGACCCAGCAGGACCTACATCTGTTTGTGGCCAGGGGCCTTCACAAGGTTGCCGGACCAAGCTGGAACTCGTTCTGATGTCTTTTGAGTGAAACAAGACCAGAATAAGGCATTGGCTATAGTTCCACTTGTGGCACAAACCACGTTCTAACCGGTCTCCTGAGGAGACAGATTTGTGCAGTTATCACCGGTGATTTGAAGTCCGACACCACATTGGTTTTGTTGTGCTGCTGGTTTTGGTCACTGCTTATTTCTGCATAGCAAATAGACACTCAGGAGAGGAAGGCAGGAGAGTGCAGCCCAGACCTGCAACCTCGCTACACTGGCTGACCCCAGGAGCTGCACACAGGATTGGGCGTGAGGGTGGCACTCCCTGGCTGAGCCTTTGCTGTCTGCAGTTATATTTACATCAGTGTCAGGGCTGGTTCTCTGCAGACCTCATCTCCACTCCTGGAGACTTCCCTGAACCATCTTCTTCCAGCTTCTTTCTTTGGGTTTTTGTGTTTTTTTCCTTTTGACACACAAATTGCCTCTATGCCAATGCACATAGTATGGAGAACAAGCTATGAGGGTGGTGAGGCACTGGCACAGGTTGCTCAGAGAAGCTGTGGCTGCCCCATCCCTGGCAGTGTTCAAGGCCAGGATGGACAGGGGTTTGAACAACCTGATCTAGTGGAAGGTGCCCCTGCCCGTGGCAGGCAGGTTGGAACTGGATGTTTTTTAAGATATATTCCAACCCAAACTAGGACTGGAACTAGATGATGTTAAAGATCCCTCCCAACACAAACTGTTCTATGAAATCCACATCTTTATCTCACCTGCATGACCCTTAAGCCACATTAATGGGAGAGAAAAAGTTGTAGTTTGTTATGATCTTTCAATTAAAAAAAAAAGATCATGTGGGTTGCTTGGGCTTCATTAAACATTGCTGTCTGCATGGCTCATCTGTGATGAGATTGATATGTGCAGGGTATTTCTGGCAGCTTTCATCTGACTCCTGTCTTTAAAGAGACAAAACTTAAGGTTTAAGCCTTTCCAATAGAGTATGGTTTCAAAGCAGGTTAAACAGATTGATTGAACTTTTCCTTTGCCTTGTTTCAGAAGAACCAAGCACAGTGCTGGAAATGCAGTGTTACGAGTATTAAGGAGCAAGAGGGACTTTCTATCTGGGTTTACATGAAGGCAGTCTCTGGCAGCCTAAATTCAGAGTGCTTGTCAGTCCCTCAGCAGCAGCCAATTGCGCAACACTTGGGGAAGGTACTGTACAGCACCAAGTGCATATGACAAAGAGGTATGTCTACTAAACTCTTTTGAAATATCCAGTTTATTTGACAATTGACATTTTTACTATGCAAACAGTATCTTTCTTGCTCCTGAAGTCCTTTCTCAGGCAAAGCCTGAGCCCCAGTAGAATAAAGGTGGATTTGAAACCATGATTACAGCTATGACTCATAGCACAGGGTGCTTTAAGTGTATGTTACTTGATTTAAAACAAACAGCAGGTTATCACCAATATGCACAGACGTGTCTACAAATCCCTATGTCAGTTCACACACCATCCCAAGATGGTAGTGTTCTATATACACTGCTGATGTACCATGTACGTATCGGGTAAACTGAGGCAGAGGGCAGTTAAGTACCCAAATATGTCCCCAGCACACACCAGTGAGGGTCATGAAGTGTGATTCTGTGGTTCTGAATAGTAGGCCTTGCGTTAAATGAGGACGATCATGACTTGTCACCATTATTTGATGTTTGGGTTGTGTCAGTGGGAAGAGCTTGCCTGCATATACCTTTGCTGCCAGGCTGGCAGTGTGTGTGTGTCTATATACATCTGTATACTCTGTTGTTTACCTGTTGTTCACCAAATTAGCTAACTAAATGAAGTTGGAAGTATTGACATTAGTTCAGTTTATCAAAACAGGCAAAAACCCCCATGATATTTACCTGCGACTGGTTGTTTTCTTTTCTGTCTTAGTTTCTTCCTCTTGAAGTTGCTGTTTCGCATTTTCACTTACATCGATTTTCAACTTCTTGGCAATGCGTTCTTTTATATGAAGTCTCTCACCGCTGGCAGCTTCACCTTCTACACTATCAGCATCTTCATTGCTTTCTTCCTCCTTTATGGATTTAAAGTTGTAAAATTGCTCCTTCAGGGTTTTTTTTTCACTACAGATGTTGAATATGGAAAGTTTTTCTAAGGCAATCAGTTACAAGAAAGAAAGAAAAATACTTGATTTCAAAGCAAACTTTTCAAACAAATGTCTTTGCATTTTCTTTAGAGGGAACGAAAAAATTAGAAATATGCTAATTGAATATTTTTTTGTATATAAATTACATCTTCTTTGTAAGGCTTAAAAACCTTTTGTATGGCTTATTCTAGACTGTAAACCCTTACAGGTCTGTAGAAGATCTCACAGCTATGTAGTATTAGTCTGGTCACTTTTCATGAATCCAGAATTTGACCAAGGCAATACATTAAACTTCTCCTCCAATTTCCCTTAAGAATAAAACAAAATGTATTAAGAAGCTCTTGCCACAAGACTGTAT
>JBCJKH010018689.1:0-11364 GCA_039877255.1 Loriculus beryllinus | reverse complement strand
CGATCTGTGCAACCTGGGTTTGGTGTGAAGGTGACCTGGGAGAAAACATGCCCCAGTGCTCATAGTTAGGTTTGTGCTCAAGTGCTACAGAAGACTGGCATGACTTGGGCTCCTCTGTAGCTTTGACACATTTAAAAGTGTGCCCCTAGGTCCCAGGGCCGCTTTATATCCCTTTGAAAAATGTGGTCTGACCGTTTAGGGCAGTGGAGTGGCCTGGCTAAGATGGGGTTAATGTGAATCTGAACACCAAAGGCTTTATGCCAAAGCAAAGGTCCTGCTTGCTGTGCTGAAGAGTGCTGGCTGCAGGCACCCAGGAGGAGGCAGCCCAGAAGCCAGCCAAGGCCTATGTTGACAGAGTAGATGAATGCTGGGTGCAGGATAATAGTCCATTGGGACAATCATTTGAGAACATGCATTTCTCTCTCTCTTTTTTCACATCTGACTGGTTATCTATTGCTCCTCTTTACTGCAGTCTTCTTGTAGGGCTTCATAGCTTTTGAAGGTATAAGAATAGGGCTCTCTTTTTCTCTTTTTTTTTTTTTTTTTCTTTTTTTTATTGCCTTGAAGTAATCACCTATATTCGGGTCAGTGCCATGATGAAAGATGTTGATGTGTTTTTACCTAAAGCTGGAAATTGCCTTTCCGGATATCACTGAATGAAAAAAAGCTAATGGAGCCTTGTTGTGCTTTCATTGCTTTTGCAGTGGTGTTCGTGCTTTAGGGCTATGGCACGCAAAGCATCCTTCCCCACCGCACGGCTCTTGGCTTTCAGCTCCCACTGCATCCTCCGCTGGCTCCCTTGCATGGAGTGGACTCGGAGAAAGGCAAGGGGAAGGTCACAAGAAGTTGTTTTATTCTCCGTCTACCTGGAGCAGGCACCACTAGCTCTGCCCTATCAAGTAGAAAACGTGGCACTGATAAATCCTGTCCGCTAAGGAGCCGAGCCTCTTTAATATGCAAGTGCTCAGTCAAAGAAAGTAAACAGACATCTCCTTCTGCAGGGAATTACTAGACAAATGTCTCCCCTTACTCTCCTTCCTTCCTCCTCCTTCCCATTTAAGTGTAGGAAATTCTGCTTGCTTTATTTGATAAAGAGGAGGAGGGGAAAAGACATGTACTGAATCATGGTTAAGCTGCTGTCTTCTACTCCAAGACCTTTCAGTCTAGATGTGCTTCATTAGTTTGATAAGCAGACACCAAAAAGGGGGAGGGGTGCGGGGTTTGCATGAGGGGATCTGCCTAGGGGCTGCCCGGAGGTTTAAGAAGATGAACCGCTAATGATGTTGAAGCTGTACCTTTTTGGGACCTCGGCTCCTGCAGGAAAAACGGGCCCTTTTCACTAATTGTGTTGTGCTCAGTAGTGTGATGGAAAGGGACTCACAGGGGAGTGAAACGGAATGAATATCGGCTGGGCTCTGCCCATGAACAGCTTCCCCTCTGCTCCTCCCCCAGTCCATCTCATCTCTTTAGCAGGGTATCTGGCATGAAGTCATCCTAAATATCGGAAGATAACATTAGGAAAAGAGATTGATTTTGTGGGTCATTTATTTGGACAGCCTGGTGTGAGCCTTGCAAACTAAACGTGGATTTTAACAAATGTTGTCCAAATTGGCAATGCAAATGTTTTGATGAATAGCTACCAGAAAGACTGTGAACCTTGGATGTGGCCCTGTGCATGTGCAAACACAGGATCTAAGGCCTTTCAAACGTTACTTACTCTAATCCTGTGCCAGCTCTTTTCCTCCCTGGCTGACTTATGCCTCAGAAGTGAGTAACTGGATCCCCACCATGCAGTGGGGTATGCAATTTTTCACCTGAGGTGCTATCACATATTTTCAGGTGTGTATTCATTCTCCTTTCACCCAGACACTGCCCCGGTTGAGAAGGTAAAGTGCAATTCCCAGGTGCGCCTGTGGAGCATTGCCTTTCTCCTGCCCCAGCATCTAGCCCAGCTCAGCTAACTCCAGTGTTAAACTGTCAGCGTTTTCAGCTCATAAAGCCTGGCCTGGTGTTTTGAGGTTGGCGGGCTTGGTGGTGCTATGCCCCTTTCCAAGCTCCTCCTAAATGCCACCCCGCTCAACCCCATGTTGGCTGGGCACCTCCTCCCATGGGCAAAAGAGCCAAAGGCAGCTGGAGGTGCTGCTTGGTACTCAAGCCTCAGCTATGCATATCTGTAGGCCTCTAGGCTCAAAAATGACCTTTTAAACTTAAGCATAGCATTGTCTTGATGTTGTATATCCCTGCCACAATCGGTGGGTAGCTAGTCAGCTAAGGACAGGTGGGAATCACCTGGAAAGCTGTTCAGCAAAGGAGACGGGTGAAACTTCGGGAAGCAGCTGGGTACTGAGGCAACTGCCTCAAATGTAAGGTGTCCCCACTGTCAAGGAAAAAGAACATGAGATCTGCAGTGTCTCTGAAGCACTCCAGCAGCGTGGGAGTGGGTGGCAGGATGAAAGCAAAAAAAGATGTTTTGATTTTGTTTTGTTTAGTTTACTGGACAGCATCTACTTGATGTGCAGAATTCCCTGCTGCATGCTGTTGCAAAGGCTGCATGTAAAAGGAATGGGATAAATGCACGAGGGAGAGGTTTGCAGTTGGGAACAAGAGTGTGCTAGATTGACACAGACTCCAGCACAGGATGCTCTTAATCCTCTGATTGCTGGAAGCTGGGAGGGATCCCAGGGGAAGGCTTGCTGTATATTCGTCCTTGTTCCTTTTACGCTTTCCCTAGGCATTCATGGTTGGCAACTGTCAGAGATGGGGGACTGGGATAAGAACACCTTTATGTGTAAAACCATTGTGTTACACTGACAGGAGAAGGGTGGAGTGAACGCCTGTGTCGGGACATTTTGGGATAACCTGGGCAGCACAGTGTGCAGAGCAGAACTTTAGGGAACAGTTGCTGGTTGTAAGCAGTCCCATACGTGACTTCCTCAGCATCCCTTTGATGGAGATGGTCAAAGGAGTTGCTCTGGCAGACAGAGCAATAAATGCTGATGTTATATGTGTTGTAAACCACTTCACAGAGAGAGGTGAACATTTCCCAGGGTGTGGTGTTTCAAGGCTGAGAGACAGACTGTTTGAAGTTGTGACCAACTGCTTCCCTTCCTTTCTTTCTGAAGGCAACTTGGAGTAGTGGGTGACACAGACAACCACAACAGTAATCTCTTAGTCCAAAGGTTATTCAGGAGGTTTTGCCTGCCTCCCACCTTGCTGTCTCCTGCCTCCTCTGACACTCAGAGAGGGACCTATCAGGGCAGCTGGTCATTGCTCCCACAGAGACTTCTTGCCCGGTAGTGCTGCTGCTCCTCCTTCTCACACAGCACGTGTTGCGTTTGCACCTTGACCAAAATCCCTCTCTGTCAGATCCTAGCAGCAGCAATGGTGTGGAGAGGGGGTAGGATCACCCCCGCTCATGGGGGGGTGTAGCGCAGTCTATTCCTGTAGAGAAAACATGCATCGCACGGGGTGGTGGAGAGGGGACTGCTCCTTAGTCCCTGTAATTATACCCATCTGTTACTTCCCTGTCTCCGCCGCCGCCGAGGAAACGCACAAAGCATCACAAGTGTGATTTAAGCCCCTGGGGAATACAATGGCTTCATTTGAAGAAGCCAAGCTGGCCTCTAAGGCCCTGCTTTTACTGCCCCACTGCTGCACGCTGGGCTATTGAGAACCGCTCTTTCACAGTGCCATCGGCTCTCGCTGCTTGGTCATTATTAACTCTGTGCCTTTTTTGTTGTTTCTGCTGCTGTTGTGAGACTTATGTGGAGGGGGCGATGTCAGAGCTGTTCCTCCTTTCCCTATCAAAGTGACTGCTTTGGGAGTTTAGTGCCTTCCACGTTAATAGAGCTGGTAAACTGGGTTTGAATCGCAGTCACTCTTGTTTTCTGTGCCCTCTTGTCATTGCTGTTGACTCATCATGCTGAAGTGTCTGAGCTTAATTGAAGCGGTAACAATGCAATCAACATTTCTCTCTATTTTTATCTGCATCTCCCCCTCCCCTCTGGTTTTTCTGCTGCCTGACGTGCTATTTCTGGGGCTGAGAGCTTGGCAGCCTTGCAAAGGGTTGCACTGGGAGGGAACTGAGCCACAAATGGAGCAAAGCCCACCAAAGGTAACAGGGGTTCATTCTTCTTCTCTCTGATACTGGACTTCCTTGCAGTATAGTCATCATTCTTGCTGTACTCCCCTTGTCACCTTCCCTCGTCGTCCTTCCTGCAGTGTGGAGAAGGACTGGGCAGAGGGAAGTAATTCTACAGCGGGGGTATGGATGCACCTAATTAGCATAAGATTAACATAATGCCTTTTGTTCAGCAGAGTATCCAGCTCTCTTCCTTTACCGAAGTGATGTGACCAGAGGCAGGCGTGACTGGTCTTGGTGAGATTTTTAAGAGATCAGTGATGAAGATGCTAGCTTGGTCTTTGATTGCCACAGTGTTCCCCATGACTTTAAAGAGTGCTCCTGCCAGCTGCACTCCTCTGTGGCAACCATTCTGCAGCAGATGACTGATAGTCACATTTCCAAACACAGGTCTCCAATGTTAGAGAGCTGTCTGTATATAAGTAGCCTGATTTGTCAGGTATGTGAGTCCTGGGAGCAGTAATATCTTTATCAGAGATGCTAAGAGCTCAGAAAAACCCACCGCTTTTTCTCACGTGCTCAATTAGAGGCTCTGAGATGTGACTGCTTTTGTGTTAGCTTTGAAAGCAGGGCTAGGATTCAGGTGCCACCGCTGAGTGTGCTGCTTTGACCAGGATAACGATGCTCCCAGCAACTCACACAGCCAACCAAAGGGCCTGGTGCAGTGAGAATATTTACTGAGAGTGCAATAAGGGACAGAGCCACAGCAGTCAACTTCCACTGACTTCTTAACCTTGTCTTTCTTCTCTTCCCTCTACAACTGCAAAGAACGTCCTGCCTGTGTCAGCCATTATTTCCCCCAGCAACAGCCAAAGAACATGAATCTGCACGTCATCCAGCATACCACTCAGCTGCAACGGCAGCGTTTGTTACCGTACCACTGGGAAGCTAGAGAAGCCAGTGCAGCTGAGTCAGGGACTTGACAAAGGCACATTGCCACTCTGCAGAGAGGCTTTATTCCCTTTTGCTTTCTTGGTCCTTTTTCCATATTGCTTCTGCACCACCAGGTTTGCCCAGGGAGAGACAGAAAGCCTAGAGTTGGAGGAGTGATTCTAGGGCACAGAATCTCACAGTGGTTAGGGTTGGAAGGGACCATGGAATAACACCACAAAGCGCAGCATTTCTGGATTTAATGTAATGTGCTGCAATTCATCCCAGGCCCACTGTGGAGACTTTCTGAACCATGGCCACTCTCTTTGCACATAAGAGCATTCACGAGAGTTTTAATGTGCTTTGCTGCATGAGCATTGAAATACAAAATCGCTTTGCCTCTGTGTTCCTGACAGTCTCTAAATAAGGCAGGTGCCCAGACATGTAGACCCAGCAACACATTGCTGGGTGTGGCTATGGCAGTCTAGTGATCTCCTGTGGAAGCTGAAGAGCAAACCAGGTCTCTGAAAGGAAGAATGGTCTGGAATCAGTCTGGCCTTCTCTCGCTGGGCCACGCTTCTGATGCCTGCACCCAGAGGGTACAGCGCAGTTTGGGTGGGCAGATTAGCAGGAAACAAATGGATTTTAAAGGCTTTGCAACTCAAAAGGTTTGCCTATAAATAATAAATTTATAATCAATAAATAAAATAGTAATTTTGCATATACAAAGAGGGTGGTAAAACAATGGAATAAGGTGCCCAGAGGGGTGATAGATGTTCCATCCCTGTCAGCGCTCAAGGCCAGGTTGGACGGGGCTTTGAGCAACCTGGAAGGTGTCCCTGCCCATGGCAGTGGAGGTTGGAACTGGATGACCTTCAAACTCCCTTCCAACCCAGACCATTCTATGATTCAAAGGGATGCCAACTGGCTTTAAAATATCTTTTCTTCTGAAATTGATTAGGGTTACTATTGTTACTGGCAAAACCTAAAGTGTCAAAGAGAGAAAGTATGTAGGAAAACAGTGGGGTTTTCTTTTCTTTTTTTTTGCTGTTTAATGTGTAGTTGATGTCCGCGTTTTCTCTGTGTGTGTTTAGGTCTTCTGTGAAGTGATGGCAGACAGAAAATCATATGAAAGTAAGAAAATGTCAGTAGGAAAAAACAGGGGCTAAACAGAGGCACCTGGGAGGGATAATTTGTGGAAAATACTTCAAACTTGTGTCTGGGAAATGCCTGGATTTCAGGTTGACAGAGTCCTTTGCAGTGAGACACGCCTCTCCTTTGTGTGAACTATACCGCCATGCATCCTCTTTCTGTCACCTTTTGAGTATTGTCATCGGACTGCTCATCTCTATTTTGTGGGTTTTTCCACTTTTTCTAATTCAAAATTAACATACTCTTCCCCTCCCACTCTTGAGGTACAGGCCGAAACTGCTGCTTTGTATCCAAACCAGAATTGTTTTTAAGGCAATGCATGCACATATAGACCTCTCAGCATTGATCCTGTAATCTCTGCTGACGTCCTCAATAATTTTGTGTCCTCATGTTAGACTTTGCCTCACAAATATAGATATATATATAAAGCCCAAATTATGTAAACTAGAGAACAAATGCTTTCAAATATGTTGGAAGGGTATGCAAGAACCAGCCACTAAGCGAAGGAAGGCAAGACGCAGCTGACTTTGTTAAATAGTTGTTAATACCTCTTGCTGTTGGCAGAGCCTGAAGTTTTAATCAGCTCTGTCTGTGTGTCTGTCTCTGCCTTCTGCGCTTGCATTCCCTTTGTTGGCATGTTTTTGTGCCGTGCCATTTTTGCCTGTAGCCACATGCCTGTTGGCGTGTCTCTCGTGTGCGCGCCTCGCTTTGGCATGTGTTTGCCTGCCTGCTCCATACGGGCTCTGCTCCGGTGTGTACCGGCATGCCTGCCTGCGCCTTGCTGACTGTGTGGGTCTCTCTGAGTCAGCCCATGTGCCAGCATCTGCCTCCCTACACAGTCCTGACTTTTAGTATGTGCATCTTGAAGCGCGTCTGCCTGTCTGCCTGCACGCACCGCATCCTTCCCTGTGCATCTGTGCCTCGGTGTGTTTGTGCGCCTGGCCCTGGTACGGAACATGGGAGGGTTTGTGTGTGGTGGGGCTGGCAGCGTTTAAACTGAATTTGGTGACTGTGCTCTTGTTGAGATGGAGACTCCACCGTTTCCTTCTGTCAGCCTAACACATGTTTGTACCCGGGAGGAAAAGCTGTTGCCTTGGTGGCTTCAGTGAAGTGAAGTAAAATGTTGTTTCGAGTCGGTGGGAGTGGGGATAGCTCTCAGATGTCAGCTCCTTAAAACAGCCTCACTAAAAATGGATATGGAGACAAGAAAATGGATTTTTCTCTTACAGCAGGGGCTTGTACCCTTTGCATGGCGTTGGCTCCCCCCCCCCTCCCGCTTACCCCCTAGATCCAGGCAGAATGCTGTGCTCCAAAGGGAAGGTCTTTAAAAACAAAACAAAAGGCAGCTGTCAATTTAATCCAAGCTCCCTGATAAAATTCCAGCAGAGTTCCTTTTTTCAGAGATGAAATAAGAACCCTGGCAGGCCCTCTTGACTGGCCACATAAATCATTCGTGGTAATTGCTCTGAGAAAGACGAATGCCTCTCAGGTACAGGGAGGGGGGAATTGCAACTGCTCAGCACCCCGGGTACCTCAGCTGAAGGGGACCATGGGCCCCGGCCTTGGGGGCAGCTCCCTGCAGCAAGGGTGGGTGCTGCAAGCCCAAAGGGAGAATGTGCTGAAGAGGATGAATAGCGGGGTTTCCTGTCGCCTTTCCTTTGTTGTTGGTCCTGCTTTAATCGCCCTGGAGGGATTAGGAGTCAGACAGGGGATTTTGGGTAAGAAGGTGGAAGGGAGGCTGAGAAAAAGAGAGGGGGAGGGAAGGATGGAGGCATGGGGAAGGTGGAGAGAGTGAGACAGAGGTGAGAGGAGGAAGCAAGAGATTGATTTAAGTGACTAGCATTTAGTGCACTGGTGGCACAATTTCAATTAGCTAATACCTCCTTGGGTCGGTGCATGACTCTGCATGCTCCTTGTCACTTGGATGAGAAGTGGAAGGGCCATCAGAAGCACAGCGCTGGGGTCTGG
The DNA here is from genome assembly GCA_039877255.1 of Loriculus beryllinus. NCBI lineage: Eukaryota > Metazoa > Chordata > Aves > Psittaciformes > Psittacidae > Loriculus > Loriculus beryllinus. The sequence goes on along the minus strand of JBCJKH010018689.1, from coordinate 3,233 downwards.
TGTCAGCTTGCCGGCTGCAGCAGTGCGGGAAGACAGCTGCTCCGGGAAGCCACAGAGCTGCCATTGCTCTTTTCCTGGGCACTCCTAAAGATGGTGGTAATAAAATCACAGGGCTCCAAAGCAGCACTGCAGGAGCAGCCACCAGCCTCAGAGCAAACGCAGAGGGCGCTTCTTCATCCACCCCTTTGGTTTCACAGCAGAAGCAGTTAGGGGTAGTTTTTACTGTATTTGATACGTATCTGTAACTTGCTGTTATCAGAATGATCTTAACTGTTTGTTGAACTCCAGTGGTCTCAGTAGTTTTGGGGGCATAGTGGCAACTAAGAATAAATATGTAAATTGTATCTAAGGTAAAATCAGTATAACATGAACAAGGGGGCTCAAGGCAAGGGGCATGGAGGACCAGAGTGGAATTCTGAAGATCTGGCTTCTGTTCCTCCTCTGCCACTGGGCCACAGTGTGCCAGGCTTCTTTCCTGAGCCCACCTTAGCACATATCCTAGCCAAAGCAGCCTCTAAAACTTGTGTTATGTGTGGGGAATATGTGAGCTGGGCAGCAGAGCTGCAGGGTGGCATGAAAGCTGCTGCCAAGGGGCCTAGCAACATGCTGGCTGACTGCATCTCACAGGGGTGCTGCTGGATCTCTGTATGAGCCTGTGCCTGCTGCCTTGTTGGCAAGCAAGTATTGCTGTTCAGGGCCACTCAGTAGTGATACCTGTTAGTCTGGAAATCCAATGTGCACCATTTGATTCTGCAGCATCCACTTACTTTGTTGATCTCCACAGGGAAAAGGCAGCTTCCATTTCCAGTGCAGTGCCAGACCTGACATTGCCTCTTTCCTTGCTGCAAACAAGCTGCTCTGCCAATATTTCAGACATCTCCTTCCCTTCTTTCTTTGTGGGCATGGAGCCCAGCTGCTGAGCACATGCTTCAGCCTCCCTCCGTGCAGGGCCCTAAGAGGAGGACTGAGAAACAAAGGAGTGTAGCCAGTGTGAATGACTGGCAGCTGGAGTCTCCTGGTCAAGTTGCTTGCACCATTTCCAGCAGTGTCTCTGAGCTGAGAAGAAGAGGATAAATGGGTGCCTACTGTGTGCTCTCCTGCTGCTGGCTCCCAGGTGTCAAAGTGCCAGGCCCTGGGCATGAAACTTGGAGCCAGCAGCATCCTTCCCTCTTGGGACTGGCCTTTCCATGCTCTATGGGCACTCTTCCATCTCTCTAAGAAGTTGTGGTAAAAACACGAGCACCTGCAACAGTGAGGATAAAGCCGTTTATGGGCTACAATTCTCTGCATGTGGGTGGGAATGGGATAAGGTGCATGGCAGCAAATCCATAAAGAAATGGCACATGGCCACGTGCATGTGTGTGTCACACACATGTACATACCTGGTGGCTTCTGTATTAAAACAGTACATGACCTGTGGAGGCTCCCTCCTTCTCAGGGCCTTAGTGTCTGCAAGCTAGTGTGCAGCAATAGGGGAGTCTGCTCTGCCCAGCTCTCATCCATCCCTGGTTCCAGAGTCACTCCCCTTGCAGTGAGAGCAGCTTAATCATTTTTGAATCAGCTCCTGAGCTGCCATAGCTCAGAGCCCAGCACATTAAGGTGAACTGGCACTGACTGCAGTTTGCCTTAATGGACTGCAGCCATGCAAGAGAGGCTTTTCCAGCAGCAAAGCTCTCCCTGCCACACAGGTAGCCTGCTGTGGAAATGCAGTGGGATGGACACAGTCCCAGCTTCATCCATCAGTGCTTGAGAGCTAACTGTCAAACTGAAGACGAGTGGGCTTGCATGCTGCAGGGAAGTGCAAGGGTTTCAGCATCCTTCCTAAAGAGCAGGGCTGAGCTCAGGGAGCTCTCCTGGCCCAGGTCTCCCACAGCAGTCAGCACCAGTTAGTGTGGGGGGTTGTCCTCCTAAGTTTTAGGAAAGAAGCAGTGTAAAGGGCCAAGTGTAAAGAATAAGTACTTGAAGTGCTAGGGATAAAGATTTTTGTATCACCAGTGGCACCCTGCTCTCTCTCTAGTACCATGCTGCTTGTTTTCTTAAACCCTTTGGTTCATGTTAATCAGCTCTGCATGAAAAGCACATACTGTTTTGCACATACAACGCTCAGCTTCCTGTTCCATTTATTCTCTCAAAAGTCTGTATTTTTCCCTTTCTGTTCTTACCATCTTTGAAAAACATATTAAACTACATTTCCTGCTGTTTAAAAACGAACCAGAGTTTAAAAGCACCTTGCCTTTGAGGTGATGATGCTAAGAATCATAAAATGGAGTTAAAATATCTGCATCCCCACCCTATTTCACAGCAGCTCTCAGTTCCAAGAAGCTGCTGACTTGGTGGAAAAAAACGGCAGTTCCCATGTGGAGTGATAGGGGAGGAATGATTTCCTGTACTGAAACACTTGCCAGAGGAGGTGATGAAGCCCTTGCATCGCTCAGTGAGGACTGTCATCCCGAGAGCTGCACTCCCACACTGCAGAGTGGTTCATTGATCTTGCGGGCTGGCATGGGCGAGCACCCTGGTGTGGGAAGGGAAGGTGAGCCGTGCCCTCTCTCTGACACAGCCCCTCAGGGAGCCTTACTGAGTGCCATGCTGCACCCCTCACTGCTCTGACTGGTGGCACAGGAATGGATCTGATTTTACTGCAGTGAAAGCCGGAGGGTGAGGAACCATGGGGGACCTCAGTCGGAGGGGAGAGTAAAATGGCCTGGAGAAAGGACCTAGGTCTTTCTGCTGTCAGTATCAAAGAGCAACCCCAGGGCCAGCTGCTGGATGTTTCTTTTTTCACTTGTTAACGTCTGTTGAATGTAGGGATGCTGCTTCAGAGGATAGCTGTCTAGAAAACGGGACCAAATTCCCCCATGGGATCCTAGTTGCTGACGTCAGCGTTCCTGGTACCCTTCAGAGAGCTAAGCGAGTAGTCTTTTCTGAGCACAGCTCTGGGAAGCTCTGATTGAATCTACCTCTCTTTTGCAGCCAGATGTGTGGTCATCTTTCTGCTAACTGATTGATTGTGGTCCTCTGAAGCACTGTGAATCATCATAGAACCACAGAGTGGTTTGGGTTGGAAGAGATCTTAACGCTCTTAAGATCTTAAAGGGATCTTAAAGCAGTTCCAGCCCCCTGCCACAGCAGGGACACCTACCACCAGACCAGGTCACTCCAAGCCCTGTCCAACCTGGCCTTGAGCACTGCCAGGGATGGGGCAGCCACAGCTTCTCTGGGCACCCTGTGCC
>JBCJKH010018688.1:6501-17173 GCA_039877255.1 Loriculus beryllinus | reverse complement strand
CAAAGGTCAAATGGGAAACATGTTGAAAAGAGCTGCTGAAGCAACAAGGGAACGTGAATCTTTGTGCTCTTCTGCTCTCAGCCATGAAGCTACTGTACGTTATGAATAAGTTCATGGTTCTTTGATCCTTTGAGACTATTTGTTAAGAAATAAGTCTAATAAGCCTTTGAAAGCTTTCTTTATTTTCAGTTTGAATTGTATCATTAAGGTGAGGAGGTGGAAGCACACTTAAAATGTTTTCACTGGAGTCACCTTTGTTAGTTGAGGGGAATGATCTGTATTTACAAGAGATGAAATACAGGTCGATGAAACATAATCACAGAGAATGCACTGGTATTTGAAAATGACAGCTGTACTGAAAAATATCTTCTTGAGTTACATTTTATTTTAGAAATCCAACAGTTCAAGAAGCTTGATCATCTGTGAAGCTTTTAATACTATATTTCTACCCTCTTTTAGCATCCAAGAAAAACAGAAAAAGACAAATCATTCCAAGTCTGCCCAGAATCACAAGTTTTACGAGAACATTGCATTATTTTTTATAGTTTAAGATCTTACTGATTGTCTTGATATGCCCTCATATCAATTCTGTTTCAGAGGAATCAATTGTTTTTCTATTATGAAAGGTGTTAAAATTCTGCTATCAATTTCAGAAGAAGCCCTTCAAACCTTACTGAGATAAGCAAGTAATAATGTCACACTCAAAGCATGATCACACTTATAGGAAACATGCTGTTATTAAAGATACCCAAAAAAGGTCAGTTATGAAAACAAGAAAACAAGCAGCATTTCCATCCCCAGCCTGCCTGAAATGTTAAAGGTAAGAAATGTAAGCACTTTAAACAGAGGAAAGCTGCTGTTGTGCTGATATGCCCAAGGCTAAGAACATTTTGCAGCACATTATAGAAGCCAATCTCTCAGACAGTGGCTGTGGAAAAGATTTCTAGGTGACAAACTCTGTCCTCCCCTGGCCAAGTATCACTAGCCTTAAATAGGCTTAAATGGCACTAGGTTTAAATGGGACCAGCACAATGTTTTTGTGCCAAATAATGAATATAGAAACTTCTGTATTAAAGGGAAAGGTTTCTTTTGAAATCACATTTCTGTAACTTTCAAACAAAATCTTGATATCACATGAAGAACAGGTGGCCATTAGAAAAATAGATTGATGGCTTGGCTTCGCGAGCAAAGATTTGGGAAGGGTTTTACTCGTGCTTACTACCAGCACGATGACCAAGGGCATGTGGGCTAGGCAAATCTGGTTGGAAAAAAAGGCTGCTTAGGCAATCAGGAACTTTCTGACCAGGACTGCCAACTCCTGGGGCAACCTTGAGAGACCCATGTCCTGATCCACCCACATGCAAGGTTGGATCTGTAGCTTTCAATGCACCTTGTCACCTACTGTTGGACCCTCACCTGTCCAGACAGACAAGTGAAAGTAAACCCCTCCAGCCTGTGCAGTATTTTAGGTGAGGCGCAGTGTGCACAGAACTGGCCCCAGAGATAGGCCTTTATGTAATTTACATATGTTAAATTTTGATACACAGTGGTACTTATGATTTCCACTTTATAATACAAAAAGAATACGGATTTCCTTGATGTAATGTCAGATTAGAGCTCTATGAAATTTACTATTTTTAGAAATATGTCAAGAAAATGCACTCATCTCAAAAATCAGACTGAAAAATCTTCTGGCTTTTAAAAATCTACATGTGCCAATAATTCAATCTTTTTTCCATATGAAAACCAGGACATGCCTATTTAGTGTAACATGACCATAATGTCATCTAGCAGAAGTCCACAGAACATATGAAACATTTGTCTTACAGTCCCTAGGTGAACACATTTTCTTCCTGTACTCAGCACTGAGCATGTTAGATGACAACCTATAATAGAATTTAATATAAATGCATCTCCAGTCAATATTGGAATACAAACTGAGATTTTCCTAATGGGATCTGAGTAGCCAAATCCCTTGGGCAGCATGGAAAACCGTATCAACTTTAAAATTCATCCAAGCAAAAAATAAAGTCAACATAATTTTAATATGGAAAACAGACATTACCTTCACTACCTTAAAATGAAAATTCTCACAGAAACATACATAATGTATTTTAAAAGGAATGCTTTTGAGAGAAACATCCTTTCCTCGGGAAGATTTTTAAAAAGAAATATTTTCCCCATTCACGTAACAACACTTCAAGATTTTACATCTTCCCACTTTTTTCTAACTTGCTAATAAAAGGAGAAGGGAAAAGAAACAAACAAATAAAAAAAAACTAAATAATTTCATTATTTTGAATTTTAGCCTTTGTGTTTTGAATAATTTAGCTCTAGTAAAGGCTTAAATGTGAAGAGGACTGGAAACTGATAGAGAGCAGGTTAGAAAAGAGGTTTACTGGCTGACTCACCACCAGTATCACAGCATTTCTCGGCACATAAAGAGGCATTGAATAGATAGTATGTTTTTGAAAGCTCTAGCAATGCAGAGGAAACCTGACAGCTTCACATGTGCCCCAGATGTTCTCATTAATATCTGCTTAACCCAAGACAAGTATGCTAAAAAATACTCTTTCCACAGGTCACTTTTTATGGGAAAGGGAATACAGCCTTCTGTTACATCAGTCTGCCTGAGGCTGCACCAACAATACTCAGGTAGCAACTCTCATGCGCAATTAATTACAAAAAGATCGCAGGTCCAGGCATTGATTACAGGCATCCATGAGGAACCAAACATCCTTTTCAACTCTTGGATCTAGTCCTTAAAAATAAGCCGGTGATGACAGGACAGTCTCACCTGTTGTTGCCTTTTCTTATGCAATGATCAGTCACTTTAACAGAATCCAATTTGATAAACTAGCTTTTGTCCTCAACTTTTCTAGTCCAGTTAACTTGTAATAACTAAAAATATCAAGGCAACTTAAAACCAGTCAAGAATGATCTTTAATGTATACTAACATCTGTTTCTTGGGAAATTAACTGCAATTCTTGAAAATAGCTCTCCAGCTGAATCTGATAGAAGACAAATATAGGTGAAGAAGTGATTTACTTAAAAGTACTAGGGACATGGAACAGTAAGCACATATTGATTTCTGTGAATTTAAATGTCACTCTATACAATACAGCTCTTTCTTATTGAGATATGTGTAATAACATCTTACAATCAGTATTTTCATAATGCACAGATGTGGTGGTAGTTGTGACAAATTTTAAGTTCTTCGTATACGTTACTGTGAAAGAAAGCATTACTGAAAAATCTGTATGTATTTGTATTTACTTTTCATGTATAATAAACAGTAGTATTTATATTCTATTACAATATAGAAATACATACTGTAGTATATTTTGTTAGGACTCCATCTTGAGACTGGAAAAATATGAACACTTAATTAGAGAAATGCTGTTTTCCTGTAAGAGTTTACAGGATAAATGTATACATGGACAAGAAGCACAAGGGATGGAAAAAAAACCCCAACCTTGTTATGATCACTTTATCATCTGGAACTTAGGCATTGAGGAAGTAAAAAAAATTTCCCCACAACGCCACAAGCTTCTGGCAGAACTAAGAATCAAGCCAGATCTCTTAAACTGCAGTCTTGTGCTCTAACCACATGGGAAAAAATGCCTGTAAAATATTAAGGGTTTAGTAGGAAACTACGTTGTTACTCAATATAAATTGAGTATAATATAATAATTGAGTTTATTTTGCATATCTGTCTTCTGAACTGCTGGGCATAGCAAAAGTGTTCAGGGAGTGGGGGTCCATGCCAATAAAAAGAACATACAAGTGTATTTCAGATACATCTTTTATAATCACCTATTTTAAAATGGGGAGGGGTCCCCACTGACCTTCCTGAAGGTGACTCAGTGCTAGCGTGTTATTGTTCATTATTTTTGTGTGAGAGAACAAAATAGGTTATGGATTGATGAAAAGATAATTTGCTTAAAAACTGAATACTGCAGGAAACAAGGCTGCAGACTGAAAGAGCTTTGGTTCTGGAGAAAAAATAAAAATAAAGAGGAGATGGATGTTTTCCACAACTGTCAGTTGTACCACACTGTGCATTAAAACATGAATAGACACATTTGTGACTAACTTACTGGCAAAATTAAATGCAGCTGCTAAAACACTGCCTGGCTAATTTTTGGGTATGATACATTTGAACTACATCACTGAAATACTATTCCAAATTATGGCATGTCTTATGGACATCATGCGGATTAGTTCGTGCTAAAATCATCACTAAAAAAGTGTCGACTTGTACTAAAATAAGAAAATAAGCAAATGGAAGCAGCCACTTCTGCATCTTCCCTGTCTCTCTCTCTCTCTCTCACACACACACACACACAAAACAAAACACAGAGGGGAAAAAGCCCCAAACTCTCTTTTTCTTCAGAAACTACAATGTTAAAAAAAATGAGAAAAGTTTAGTGGTGCAACACTGATACAACAAGTAAGACTCCCCAAAGGGCCTTCCCAGAGCAATACACTCTTTCAAAGAGCAACAACTTAATATACAAAAAGCAGGAGGGCCTTTGGACTCCTTGACTATACAGGCAGCCATCAACACCTTCCTATAACTGCACTATCATATGATTTACCTCTACTTATTTTCAATTCCCTGAAACGAAACAAAACAAAACCAATGCCAGGGTAAATGCCAAGATCAGAGGCAGATGCCACACTACAGTGCTGTGCAGTGCCTAACAGAGGATGGAGAAGCAGGGCCTAAGTGAGGTCCCTCCCAGACTAGTGTGAAAGAATCAACCAAATCTCTCCACTGAGAAAGGTACAGTCAGAAAGCTGCTTCTCAGAGAAGAACACCCAACTGTCGGGAAAGGATTCTGCAGAATCCAAGTGAGACACAATCAGGCAGGGTGGACTTGGGCACGCAACTGAAGATATGATCTATTGGTGCAGATGAGCTCCACATGGCTGTTAAACCATGTGTCCTATATAGACAGGATCTAGAGCCAAGTCACATCAGAAGGAAGTCCATGTCTAGCTTTCTTCTGACAAATCAGCCGGTTTCCTCATTAGGTTTCTCCTGGCTCTGGCTGTATATACTTTGAGACTCACTATACAGACTTTAAACCAGAGCAAAATTTTATGAACATAAAATGGAAAGAAAATATTACAAGAAGCATTAAAAGGCTGGGTGTAACCAAACTTAACATAATCTTTTTTTGGTTTAATTACTCTGCTGGCTGAATGTGTTACTGTGCCTTGTTATTGCTGAGTATGGAAAAAAAAACCCAAACGCAAAACTACACGTTAGAAATGTAAAAGGAATAGAAAACAGATGCTGAAAAAAAGGTACAAGTAAGAGTATAATTTGTGCACCATACAATTATTCTCCATAGTCTCAAGTCTCAGTTGCCTCACCAGGTCAGTGTAATGCGATTGTCATCTATAAAAATCACAGTAGTCTTGTTTTTATACATATGTAATTCCTCCAGGTTGTACTTCTTTTCACTCAAAATAACTTTCTTCCGTGGCATGCCACAACAGAGATCAGCTCCTCCACATACATCACTACCGTTCCCAGTTACGTTCAGTTTAATTTACAGACTTGCTGGAATAGAAGGCAGCAGTTTTTTAGTATTTGTATCATGTCTGTCTGACACTTTTCGAATAATGTAATCTTAAGGGACAACATTTTTCCTGGCCTAGAATGCTGAGGCTGAACGGTGTTCAGCCTCTCTCTACTTTTACTTTCTCACACAAGAATCAGTCCTGTAAGTTGCGCCAGGATTGATGCTTGTGGAGAGCACAAAGTATCGTACTCTAATAACAAATTAATATGAGTAACATTTTAAAGCTTGTATATTAGCAAATATTTTAGCAGCCATTTTTAAGCATTTGGATCCTCAACAAAGCCTGTGGTCTTAGAAATGAGAGGGGCTGCAGGTCTTGCTGTAGGGATAGGTTTAATGTTGTTCCCTGACTTTAATGCTTAACTAAAAGGTTTCTTTGTGAAATTACTGGGGGAGATTTAAGCAGAACTCATCACAAAACTAGATATGTTTCTGAAGGGTCCAGAGGTAGCATCCATAAATCATTGCAGCACACGATCCTTTAAAAGTGGCTGAGGGGCCACCAAGGCATTGCAATGAGCAGGAAAAGAAATCTCTGTTTTACTATTCAGGCTCAGCAAATAATTAAATCAGCAGAGTTAAGAAAACTTGTATCTATCCTTGAAAAAATCTACCTTAATCTTCTTCCTTGTTTAAAGTTTGACATAAAAATACAGAGAGATATTTTGCAGCTAAAGATACAACAAACCCACTTATATAAAGTGCCTGCTTGTGATTAACTAAAATTCCTGATACACAGTGCTAGAGAATGCATACAGCATATTTTAATCAAATCCTAATGCAGGTCCTTGCTGCTAATGGTCCTTAATTTTCATAAGCATTATTAAAACATTTCATAAAACCTCTTACTGTTTCCTTCAACAGTAGCCATAGCTTAATGGCAAAAATTATTAAACTCATCATAGAACTGTTTGATGCTTTTAACATGTTAACTTCTTATGCTATTTAAACTGACTCCAGAAGAAACAGTGTGATCTGACATTGTTATAACACCAGCTTCCTCCAACTCTAAAATTTTCTTCTAATCTTTCATTAAAACAACAGATTTTGTCCATTTTCTGACTATCCTTGTTTTCCGGATCAACTCTAGTCCTAGCACAAAATTTTGTGATTTCTGCTTTTGATGTTTTCCCAAGATAAAAGTTCACCTTTTATTATTACTACTCTTACTTTGTTTCATGTTTTTTTGATGAATTACTATACTTTGACTCCCTGACTTCATTTTTCCTCCAGTCTCCTGTGATTAAACTTCTCAAGAGTCTTTCACAATGTAAAGAAGTTATACAGTTGGACTTCTTTCATTATACACTGCTGCATGGATTTCTTCCAAATACATAGATTACATTATTCAACAATAATAAGTAGTGCAGCAGTGATTTTCTTTAGTTTAATCTGTGATGATACATCAAATTTAAGGAAATGCTTTTGAAAAGATGTTTATATATATCTCAATTCGTAAACATGATATGTTTTGACATGCACTAAACTGAATTTAATTTCTGGATATGATAAAAAGCTCATTAAAAAATAGAAATTGAAACTTCCTAAACGGATGTAATTTCCACTTATTCTCAGACATATGAAACATAGGTATCTACGTATGTATGTAGAAGTATACCACATTTTCCTCAGCAATGATTCATCTTGTAACATGAGAATTTCTTAAAGGGAAATCTATGAATCCGGACAGACCATGATTTTTTTAACCAATGTCATAAGCTACCGTGTCTTCTTTGGTGGAAGAAAGGAGAGTTCCTGTTGGCAGTTGTTCTTAATTCCTGTTTTGTAGAGGCCCAGTGTCCTAAAATACAAAGATTGCTCTTCTTCCTCCTTTGATTATATATAAGCTTATGTATGTAAACTTCATTAAAGCCATATTTGCATCTTCTCCCCTAACCCATATCAAATGTTACAGCTGAAATATATCTCTGACAGAGATCTGGACTCTCAGCCATTCAAAGTGAATTATTAGTCACCTATTACTACTTTTGCAAAAGGAGAAGCATTTTGCTATTTGACATCTGGCAATCAGTGAAAGCACTAGCAAGTCCTCACTCAGAACAGTAGATACATTTGCTTTGCTTTCAGTATTTTCTTGGTCTAAATGCCACCCTATTGCTTTTCGTGGGGGGGTGGAGTGGAGGGGGTGGAATAAATTAAAAAATCTGTTGGATTGGTCTGGATTTCAACTGCTAGGTTTTCACTATTCTTTATACTAAACCAGACCCTTAAGAACCATCTAATGTGTAAAATCTGTTGTTTATACAGATCTGCAGCTGGCTCTGTCCCAGTTGCTTGAGAGTGATATCTAAACATAAAATAATCTCTGTATAAACTGTGGGTTTGAAAAATATGTAAGCTCTCTGTGTTTGTTCAATCCAGGTTGCTTGCTGGAACTGAAGGTTATGCCTAGGTGATAACCATCAGATGTCAGTTCAGATGGATTCCAAATTCTTCCAATGTTTAATTATGCTCAAGTCACAAGGACGTTAGATGGGGACAGCTAGGGTAGAATTTTAAACTATACCATCAGCAGATGTAAACACTAACCCATAGTAACTGGCTTCCTTGAATACTGTGGAAGTCAAGTGAGGTAAACAACTTTTAAATATATACTTAATTATGAGATTACACCCTTTGAATCATTAGAGCTGCAATCAGACACAGTACTTCTTTTCTGCTTACACAGAGTGATGATCCTGCTATTATGATTAACTGCCGTTGAAGGGTAACACAAGGTAAGGTTAAAACGTTTCTCAAAAAAAACTAGGCAACAAAATAGACAACTATGTGCATGACACAACTTGTCATATTAAGGGTCTTTCTTTTAGTGTGGAAAGCAGGTAAAATGGTAGTCGTTTCAGTTCTGATACAAGGTAAATTCACCAGTCATCTATAAAACCCCACTCTGTCATGGCATCTGGGGTCTTAGGGATTAATCTTAAAACAGCAGAAATTATCATTGTTACATCAAGGTTTAAAAAGCATATTTTATATGGAACGAGACTGCCATGGGCAACAAAACAATACCTGAAAAAGACAGATATAGTCTTGTTTTAATGTCTGCTTTACAGAAAAACTGGACAGAAATGTCAGTAGGCTATTTTTGGCAAATTATTTTGGACTTTTCAATGCTTCCAATTTGATATAACTGTAAATATTGCACCCCTATTTCAGCTACGTAGCCGCTTACGATTGCAAATTCTCTGCTATTAGTAGAGTTTGGTGATAGAAATTGTACATACGGCTCAGTAAAATTAATTCCTTTCTGATCCTTTTCTCTAATCTGCAAGCTCCAGAGACAAGGATCTCCCTCGAATTAGATGTCATTGTATAAAATAATCTCCTTAGGAAGATAGTCCATAAATGAACATGTCAACGCAGCACTCTGCAATGGAGTATCTCCCTATGTGGTTAGCTCCGATGTGAAGTTCACCGTTTCCCATCTCTTAACCACTGGACTGGTGCCTTGTCCTTCTGAAACCACACAGCCTTTACGTCTAAAACTACCAACTTCAATGGAGTATGTCCACTACAAGCAATAAAAATGTTGAGTGGCATTGGGTCAGCTCATACTTACCAGCATGATCTTGCAGAAATTTAATATATACACTTAAATTCATTTATACAATAAAAAAGTGAGAATCCTCAAAATTTATTGCTCTTTAAAACTTTAAATTTCTTTCTTTCTTTAACCTAGTTGACTATTCAAATGAACAGAGTATAGCTGTCTTAATTAAGACTTTCAACTTAATTTGTGTCAATCTCTTCCAAATCCCATCGCTTCAATACTCTTGATATTCTTTCTGTATTTAAATTCTTTTATATGAAATTATTGCAAAATACTCTGTGTTATAAGACCATTTGGAATACATGTGGTATACCCAAAACCACAGAACTTGTTGGGTTAGTAGTATTAAAGTTCAGGTGTTAGAAGTATGGTAGAAGCGTGCTCTCCCACAGCTAACGTGCTGCTAAACCGCTTGACTTCATTATTCTTACAAGCTTTTAGTCACCACTTCTCTTGTGATTGCATGAGGTCTCTATTCAGTTCTGTGGCAAGGCAATATACCTGCATTTCTTTCAATAACAATAATATTACTGGTTGCCCTTACTATTGAAACTGAGTTTCTAGACTGTACCTGTACCTCTCCACGAAAAGACACCCACAATATGCAATGGCCTCATTATACTAGCTTCCCTGTGTCCATATTTACACACATTTTGTATAAGATATTGATCTCACTTCCAGCTATGTTTTCCCTACCTGCTGGAGTGATTTACACTTGAGGAAGCAGGAAGCTGAACAGACCCAATTTTTGTTTGTTTCCCAATTAGGTTCAGTGTTAAGGTTACTTGGGTGACAACAACTATATATTTAGAACATGTCACAAGCTTAACACCTTTTTGTTTTTCCTAAAGGAAATAAATAAAGCAAAACACATTTATAAGGTTTATAGCATCTGAAAAAGTACAGTATTTCCCTAAGGATTCAGGTAGGGGGAGGAAGGGCTGAGGCAATCAATAAACTGTCTCATAGAATTGTCTCAAGAAAAAAAAAAAAAAAAGTAGGGCAGAATATACTTTTGCTAACCTAAAGAATTTTGGGATCAGGTGGATTGGTTTCTTTAGGAACATGAGAGTCGAGATTACAGCTGAGTTCTCTCTTTGGGGATTTTGAATAATCTCAAGTGGCTGTGATTAATTCTGAGTTTTAATTCTCTTCCTTAGCCAGCAGCAAGCACAATTTCCAATACAACAGAAATGTACAACCCTCAAAAGTATAAGATTGACTATGATAATCAACACACTGCAAATACAATTAGAGAAAGAAAAGTTCAGTACTTTGATCAGAGAGAGAGCAACATCCTGACATGGCAAATGGGACAGCTGCTGTACCTCACAGCCACTCCTTCAGCAGCTAGTGCTTGCCTCTCATCCCCTGCAACCCATCAACCCAAACCTGCTTGCTGCTCTCAACATTGTGATGAGTGCCTGTTGAGAGGGGGCCAGGCCATCTGCAACTGTTCTGCAGGCTGCCTTTCAGAAGTGCTCAGCCCTCACAATGAAGTCC
>JBCJKH010018687.1:7574-38054 GCA_039877255.1 Loriculus beryllinus | reverse complement strand
TAAAGGCCATTGAGCATGCAGTATCAGATCTATGACTATCCCAGACACACCTGTGCCTGTGTATTCCCAAGGCTAGATCCTCAGCTGCAGTCAATTGGTATCTCAATCACTATGTAATGCCAGGACTACACTGGCAGGTGACAGCTAAACTTGGAAGAGGTTCAAAGTGAGGGAGGATTAGTGAGAGGAGGACTTCATGTATGTGAGACTGCTGCTGATTAACCTAAGCTTGGGCTTTCTCTGCCTGTTTTTGTTGGCAACTCAGCAACTGTGTTCAGTAAAAGGCAAAATTAAATTAATAGCAGTGTGTTTTTCCCTCGAAAGATTAAGATGCCTAGATACAATTTTACACTAAAAAAAAATCCAAAGCAACAAAAAAAAAATCCTCCATAAAAGCCACACTACCTCATCGTCCCCAAAAAGCCCCAAACAGCACCCCCAAACAAAATCCAAAACAAACTGGGATTGATTCTGAACCCTGATATCTTGGTGCAAAGTAAGAATAGCCTAAACATTATCACTTGGTTTTTAAATCAGTAGAAGAACAGGATCTGACCCACATAGACTTCATTTTCAACATGTGGAGGCTGCTAAAATTCTACCTTCAAAAAAGGCTAGCTGTAATCTGACATTTAATCTGAAGATTCCCTGGAGCAGTGAGATTCAGGTAAGAAACAATTAATGATAATGGTATTAATGAACATTTACAAATGCACTTTTCATTTAGCTATAACAAGATAGTTATCTATGATATACTGCATATCAAATCAGCTACCAGACTGGTAGACTAATGAAGCAGCTACATAGCTAAATATATAATCTGTAGCCTTAATTTGAAAGCTGTATAATAAATGCTAACTAGTCATCTTGGGCAGAAAATATTTAAATAAACACTATCTGTAGAATTAAGCTAAGTACTAATCCAGGATTTTTTATATGATTTTAACTCTAAAATGACTGAATAATCATATTTGATAACCCCTGTATGGGGCATACTCAGGTGTAGACTGAAGGAAAAGGTTGCCTTTGCTTCCTCTGTCATGAGGAAATACTGAACATGTTTGTAAAATAGAGGTCATTATCAAGATACGTGTGCTATATCATAAATGTTCCAACAATATAACTGAATTTACATTGAATTACTAAAGAAAAGACTTATAGCCCAGTTTTGTGGTAGTGAGTACTCTTTTTCCTGTTAAATCATTTTTAATGAGCTTAATATAATTCCTTCTCTATATACAGTGATTTTTTCAAAACCCTGGCCAGTGGATAAGGGAAAATAATGTATTCTTTAGATCATACCAAGCACAATTATTTTCTAGTTTCTCAAGGGCATATTTATATTAATTGTAATACCAGATAGCTAAAGAGCCTGATTGACATAGCAAGTTCACAGTTTTCCTTATGTAGTAAGGATCATTTATCCATCTAAGCTGAGTCTGGATATGGCACATTGCTCAGGAAAGACTGGCAAATGTTGTACCAGGAAGAAGAGAGAATCAAACCGCAGATAACCTTGGAAAAAGGACAGGAGGGGAGGTGAACAGAGAGAATAAGCTCTTTAACTCAAAAAAGGTTGAATATTGCAGAGGAAATAAAAGAGGTGACTGTGATGGAGAGCACGTCATGAGTCTCACGTGGTAGTCATGTATCTCTGCCTCCCTTCTGACATGTCACGCATTCAGCTCAGTTATGTATATGCTGCAGGCATTGTTAGATGTCTCAGCATTAGCCAGGAAACACATTCTCATGCTTTTTCATCTGAGGGATCAAGGCCACAGGAAACTGTCTGCTGTGGCAATGGCAGTCAAAATGGCAACACAAGGTGAAGGGTTTAAGTCTGTCTTTCGCGCTTCCCATTCAACTCAGCATCTCTGCCCTCAGAAACCTCAGCTTTCTATCCTGGCACATGAACTTTCTATCCTGCAAATAACAGCACCCCTTACTAATTTTTTCTGCCGGTATGTCTTTTTTCTCACTTGGTTTCTGAATATTTCTAACACCTCAAAGGTGCTCCATACCCTATCCCTATTAAAACTTGGGATACCACTAGTCCGTTATAATTTATATATATAAAAGAAAATAAACACAGAAAATAAAACCTGCAAATGATCTTGTTCCTTAAGATGAGAAAACTCTCACAGAGCAAAGGAATCCTTGATGGCTGATTAGAGGATTGGCATAATGCTGTTAACGGTAATCAACAGTTAAGGGGGGGGCAGTGTTGTAAGGTCGTTCACACTCTGTTGGTTCCCAAATAAAGTGATGTCCAATGGCTAATGCATGAACTTGAATTGATATCTGATATTGAACCTGATCTCTGTATGTCTTGGCTTTCCATACCTAAAATGGAGACAGTAGCTCTTCCCTGCATCAGAGGAGTGTAATGAGGAAATAGTATGTAGTTCTCCAGTATCACAGTAAGTAGGATTGCAACAGGCAGTAAGCAGATATACCTAATGTAAGAAGTAATCAGAGAAGAGTTAATAATAGGTTTCATTTTATAAAAGCAGCAGAACAAATTGAGATTTAACAGATATAGGCTAACAGAAGCATACTTAATTCTCTTAGTTGACTGTTTTCCATTACAGGCTCAGCAGGTACAGTTCAGAAAAATTCCAGTAAATTTTATGAAGGAATAAATATATTGACTGAGACTCTGATTGGTCTTTCAGTGTAGATTTTATATGTCCTACATGAAGGAGCTTGGATAAATACATGCATCAGTATCTGTCAGTTATCTATGATATTAATTTTGAAATATATAAGTTGGTGTAAAGTTCATTTATGACATTAATTCAGAGCAATGATGAGGAATATTCCTATCTTAAATTCTTATTACCAAAATGCAGCAACAAATCACTCTGTTTAACTGTGATGTTGTAATAAGTGGCTTACTAGCCTTTTCAATGGCCTTTTTGATTAAGTTCTGTAGGTGATGTATTCTACAGGGACAAATAGGAAAATGTTCTTAGATATTTGATGCATGACTCACAGGGAAAACGTTGTACTTGGACTCAACTTAGTTTGACACAGTCCCTTAAAATGAGACCTGCAAAAGAGTCCTATTTACACTTTCAGAAGATGCAGAGGGAAAAAGAAAGAAAAGAAAAAAGAAGAAAAAGTGGTTTAAGAAGGTCTACTTCGTGGCTTCTAAAGGTGCTAAAAATCTGTAGAAATAAGGGAAGCAGTAGTAACAGAGAAAGATCTTAAATAGCCTGAAGCAAGTCAATGCTGGTGCATCTCAAGAACTGTCTGTAGGCAGAGTTTTTAAATCCCAGGATGGAGAAGAGAGAGACTGGATTGTTTATCATGCTGTGATAAACAGAAGCCTAAAACATAGGAGAGGCAGAATTGTTCTGCTGCAGGAGCAAGGAGAGAAGAAGGGAAGGCCTGAAGGCAAATGACCAGAACTGTCACTTGGAAGACTTCATAAAGAACAGGATCTGGTTACCCAAAATTGGAGGACTATATTTACGACACAAATGGTTTTGTCACTCTCATCTCAGTCAGTGAGAGACTAAGACCCATCTCACATTCCTGTTCAGGATGCCTTATTTTTCATGAGAAAGAAAACAGGCAAAACATATAATCCAGCACTCTGAGCAAGCAGTTGCAAATCTGATTTGTCAGGCAGCAGTCTTGAAGAAAAAGAAGTTCTTTATATCGATTTTTGTGGACTTCTAAATCTCATAGTAATTCATGGTCATTGCATTCATATTTTCTTCACAAGTTCAAAGACTGAGGACAGGAGGCTCATAGGGAGATCAAGGTTTTGCTTCTCTGTCCTTGTTTATTTGATCTTTTTTTGATTAAAAATGACCAAGCCACTTCCATTCTCTTCTAAATTATTTATTTCTGCCAAAGGTTCGTGGCAGACAACAATACTGTATTTTATACAATGGACAAACTTTCCTCTTTATATCAGAACAGACTCAAAAGGGATCCATGCCTTAAAACAAGGAAACCCCTTGAAATGTACTTCCAATAGTAAAATATCGTCCCATTGTTTTTAGTTAAAATGCTGTAATTGTTCTGGCTGCAATTTCAAGACAGCTTTTCTCAGGTGAAGGTAATTGAAATTCACTGTTTGTTATGAACACTGCCATGCTTTAGTGAGTTTCTGCTGAACAAAGTACCTGAAAACAAGTAAAGAACACCTGAAGAGGAAGACAGTTAATGATGGGTTTCAGGTACTGAGTAATGCCTCTGGCACTCGGGAACGAAAACTGGGTACAATGTCTTGTACTCAGCAGCAGTGGAGGTGGGGACAAAGAAAAGAAAAGGAGTGGTTCAGTAGATGAGATACTATCAATTAAATGTTTTTATGCACTGTCTACTTCTGGTAATGAAATCTGCCTAAACAGATTTGCTCTGGGCACCTGATAGAGAAGACACATATAGCCTATGTGGGGCAAAGAGCTGGTAGGTAACAGGACAAATTTCATTGGAACAAGTTAGAACTAAACTGAATCAAATGGCATGCTGCCAGGTCAATGATCTTTTATGGAATGCAAATAGGTCTGTCTAAAGCAGAAAAAAGGCACATAATTCATTTTAGACTTAATTAGGTTTTAATCAAATATTGGTACCAAGGCAGACCTTGGAGAAAGCCTTCAAAGCTTCTTTGGGAAACTCTATATGATTTGTGTGGTAGTAAGTCAACTTGCCAAGTTTAAAATGTGAGTAGCTTGGCTCTATCACGGTCTATTATAAAACCTAAAACAGGAACAGGTGCAATGCAATGCTTTTATGAAAAAAACCAGTAAGTGAGTCATTCTGTGAGTCACTATCTCAGGAAGATGATTTCTTCTGACCACTGGCTTTTAGGATAGTAGTAAAAAGAACCATCAAGGATAGTACGCAATTAAAGGTACTTTAATCCACATTTAGGGGCTACAGTATATAGTATGGAATTATTAGTAAATAACGTTTAATTGCAAAGCAAGGGAGGCAAATATGAAATTAATATTATATCTATTAGTTTTCATTATTATGGCTGTGCCTAAGTGACCAGATTCAGATATTTTTAAGTTCCATGCTGGCTGGATATGGAAAAGGAAGCGATACTTTCAGATTATGTATTACATAGTAGAAACTCCAAAATTAATTTTGTCCCTGGGCAATGCGCTGCCTTGCTCCTTAGATACTCTAACCTGTCCAGCAGGCTATTTCTGAACACAGTTCAGCTGGAAGTTCAAAGTTTCTGTGAAGGACAGTCATCACTTGTGGGTCTGTTTTTCTTTTAGAGTATGAAAAAGATTGAGGAGAAGAGGAGACAGGGTTCCAGATTTGACAAGAATGATAAATATGCTTTAATAGGAAACCCTCTCCCATGTTTCTTTAATATTAAATCAAACTACTTGTCAGGGCCCCAGGTGCACCAATAGGCCTTGATTGCCATGATCAGCCTCACCTGGGACCTCCACCCATACCCACAAAGGCCCATTCCTCCATTGTCCTCATTTCAGATTAAACCTTGAGTCTATTTCTGTGCTGTTGCTGAATAGTTTGGATTTTCTTGTTCAAATGTGACTTGCAACCTTGCCTTTCCCATCAGAAGCTGCTATACCTGCAGTCCTACAAAGGATCTGACAGTGGCAGGAGAGAGAGCTGCCTGCCTACTTCTGGATCTGCCCCTAAAGGTAAGTTCAGGAATGGAAATTGGGAGGGGAGGGAAATTGAGGAAAAATCCTTCTGATCCATGAGAAAAGCAGAGCTACCTTAAAGCTCTGGTTTTGGCTTTTGTATGTTGTTGTGTTTGCATCACCATCACCAAATCCCTATAGATCAAATAGCTTGGTGGCTTTTGGAGCATTTACAAACTGATGTCAGACTGTAATTTTGATCAATATTAAATGTTTCTAGGGAAATCTTAGGTGTTTATGAGAGCCTTAAGTGGAAAAAAGCACCCTGCTTCCCAAGGTGCTCTCTGTGAACACAGAATTTTAGGTATGGCACTAGAGAAATGTTTGAATGTTTTGCTTTGTTGAGTAAGATTAAAAAGTCTTGGTTTGGGTTGTTTTGTGGCTGAACTTTATTCCCCTGAAGTGATGTATTGTCTCATGGGAGACATTATTCTGTTGCTTGTTTTAGGGCTCAGGCTCTTAAAGCCTGAGCTTGCTAGTCAGATTGTGTCTCCCGCCTTTATTAGAAGCTGGTGTGTAAAGAACTTGGTGTTTCTTATAGCTGCTTAATAGTGAAACCTAGGGATTTGGTCCTGAGCTTACTGAAAGAAATGAGAAAACTTAAATTAGCTGTACTGAATATTCCACAGGGCTGTAAGAAAGCAGATGTTTTATATGGAGAAAGTCTGTTCACTTAATGCCTAATTTTCAATTTGATGTCCAAACTATAACAGATATTTACCCAACTGTATTAGTTGATATTGCTGTTAGTGTTAAAAGCGTACGTACTCAATTATGCATTTTTAAGTAATTCAAACTCGATGTAAATACTTTTTCTTTTTCTTCATGGTGGGCTGATATGGTGGGCTTTTCTTTTTTTTAGGCTGAGCTTAAGGAAAGAAGGGAGGATAAGGAAAACACTGTGTGAGCTGCCAGCTGTACAGAAAGATGGCATGGTTTGATGTGGAGAACAACGGGTATTGTTTACCTTGACTGTAGCAAAGGTTTGACACTGTCCTCCATAAGGTCCTTGCAGACAGTTGATGAAATATGGGCTAGATAAATGGTCAGTGAGATGGACTTAAAATGAGCTGCACTGCCCTGGTCAGAGTTGTGATCGGTGGCACAAAGTCCAGCAGGAGACCAGTCATTAGGGATGTATAACATGGCTGGGGCCAACACTAATATCTTAACAAATGACTGCATGGTGGGACAGAGCGTACCCTCTGCAAATTTGCAGATGTCACACAACTAGAGAGACTGATCTTTAGCCAATTGGCTTTAGATTGCATAACACAGTGAACAAAGAAGTTACACTACTACGTCCAAAACATGCTCTTTCAGAGAGGTTTTTTTTTTTCTCCTAAGAATGTGTTTGTCATAAGAAGGCTGAATATGGATAATTTCTCTTCACTATCAGCTATTCCCGGTTTGTGCTCCTTGTAATCCTTTAAAAATCCTGAACTGTAGCAGGAAGTCTTAGAAGAGATGGTCTTCATAAATAGATGTGTAAACACAGCAGCAAATGTGATGTATTGTAAGATCATTGAGTCTGGATCTTGGTTTAGAAATTGATTCTGTTCTTGCAGTGCCTACTTATTCCAAAGGAAGGTTGTAATTTGCTAGCTATGTAGACTGAGATAAATATGAGTTTTCAGCAGTGAGGAACTGTGAGATGAAACAAACTTCAATTGCAAAAGAAAACCTTCTTTTATTTTGTGTCACTGACAAAGGCTGATTGGCTGAAGAGTATATTGATGTTTGCAGCTACTATTTGTGGTAAATTGTAACTAAGCAGTTTGTCTGCAAGAGGTGTTTATTTTGCATGGTTTAGGCTATTGTGAGTACTTAAATACCTTCTGTGTATTTAGGAGATAGCTCATTAGTTTGCCACTGTCCCCAGCAGAAATGTAACAGGCTCAGTTTTTTGGGCATTGTTATGAGTTGATTTCCCGCCCTGCATTGTTTTCTGCAAATTGCTCCTTATGAGGACATGGGCTTTAGCTGCAATCACAGCAAAAGTAAACATCTTGAATAAAGACAAACAAAGCTTGGTTGTTAGGAAGAGAACCAGTCAAGCAGGAAATGCCAAGCAAAACAACATTCTTTGGGTGCCTGATATAAATATGATTCTTGAAGCAGCCTGTTGGGTCCTGCTGACTGGGGCTTCCCTACACTCACTACAGACACAAAGAAGTGCAGGGTTAGTGATCCTGGCTGAGATGTAGAAATTCTCATCAAGTATAGAATAAAAATCTCAAAGTTTATGTTTATTTTACACAGATGCTACCTTCAGCATCCTCTAACGAGCAGAGCAGTCCTCTGCACTTAGGATCCCTAAAGCTGGTCTGGACCTAAGTGTTTGTAGTGGTGACATGGCCTGGAGTCTGCTTACTCAAAAGCACCCTGCATGACCTCACCACCACTTTGTAACTGTGTGCTCATGGATGAGAGATTTTTTCATCACTTGAACCCACGATCAGTTGTGGAATTTAGAGGGAATTGTCCCTGGTTACCTGGTCGCTACAAGAAAACCACATCATAATGTAAAGTTAATCATATTTTAAAACTTAAATCATTTGCCAGTTTCTTGGGTTTCTCCTTTCTTAAAACAGACAAAATCTTGATGGTGGGGGCTTTTGTTTTTTGTTTTCTGAATTTCAAATTTCTGATTTTATATAGTCATACTGTGCACACATACACTGCAGGAGTGTTTCTGAAAGTGAAACCTGGGATCTTCATGAAGTACTCTCTAAGAAAACGTCAGCGTTGTCAGAGAGCTAAGGGCTTTGTAACTCGCTTTTCTGTATGAAATGAAAGAGGTTAAATGGAAGAAGTTAAAGTGCTTTGAGCAGAGTGTAGATCTCCAGTACCACATCATTCTCCTCTTGGGATATTTCTGGAAGTTTTGGAAATGAGAATTCTCAGTAGCTAAAATGTGAACTGTTTCCATTTGAAAAAATGTGCTGTACAGTTTTGAATGTAGCCTTTCAGTTTGCTGTGAAAAGTTTGCTCTTTTATTGTTAACCCCAAAGCAGTTCTGTGTGAAGACAAAAAGGATTTTGAACTATTTGCTCGCATTCTGATACATTAAAAAAAAATTCATAAGACTTAAGCACACATTCCCACCAAAATCAGTCATTGGAGAGGTGAGGCAGGAGTGCTTCTAATTTTTATGGAACAATGACTTTGGATTTGTAGAATCAAGGCCACTATTTTTATTAATAGTAGACTGTAAGATTGCTGCTGATAGGCAAAATACCTTATTGTAAGAGGCCTTGAAGGCGTTTGCAATCTAATTATAAATGGAATAGAAAACATTTTGCAAAATTTCAGTTTGATAATTTGTTAGTGACGTTCTTGGTAATATGATTAAAACTGCTTCCCCCTGCTGGTCATCGTATTGGTGATGGTGATCTCTCCTTAAATTAGTTGACAGTTATAAACGAAATGTAAATAGAGTCCCCATTCAATGGAAGCATAACCTGTACATTAACACTAATGCTTCAACTAAGGGTGCCCTGTATGCTCTGTAGGCATAACCTTGAGGTTTATCAGAAGTAAGATCTGCATCTGGATCTGGCCTCATAAAGTTTTGATAATGTCTGAAAGTCCAATCTGGTTAGACATTCTGGTGGCCTATATTTACAGATGGACAAGAACGAGGCTTGGTAAAACTTGTGGGAAGTTGGTTTTTATTATAATTTTGTTTTCAATTCCATAGGCTCCACTTTTTTCAGCAATCAGCTATCAACTGGCTAGACTGACTTAAAAACATTCCTGACCTGGATTCTGGGGTGCATTCTTGTTCTAGACCTTCATTTCCTCACCCTTGCCTTCCCTTACCACCTTCCCCTGGCTAAACACAGATGCATCTGTAGTGGAAGGCTTCAAATTTCACTTTAAGCTCCCAGGGCTTAACTAGAAATCTTATTTATTCTTCTTTCTTATATTTTACATATATTTTAATACCTGAAGTTTCAGATCAGCATATTTTTTCCTTTAATAAACATTTAAGTTTACAGCCTTTAATTTCTTTTTATTTAAACCCACAGAGAAATGTACAACCTTTATGAATTCAAATTAAAAATTAAGTGTGATGGAAATGATTTACAGTTGCTGTAGCTTAGCAGGGAAAATATACAACTTCTTTGCAGTACATCATACTCTGTTCCTTTAATTTATAAGCAAGTTACAATGTAATATATTAATCATACAAAGAAAATGTAGCTTCAGTTTGAAAGATTAGTTGTAGTTGAACTTCACACACCTGCAAATTATTTATTCTTAAGAAAACACGTGCACCACACACCATTGCATCCACCAGGAAAAGGAATATATTTAGAAAAATCCTGCAGTAATTTATATATATATATACATGTATATATATATATACACACACATTTTACCTTTCTTCTTCAACCATTTTCATCCCTCTTGAGTTCGGCTTCCCATGCTCTTCCAGTCAGCTGTTCTCTCCCCTGTGGAAGCTAAAAGTAGCTGTACGAAAATGAGGATACAATTGCTACTTCAGCCTTTGCATCACAAATTCCTGTTAGAATGGGAAGAAGCTACCTGTTGCCCTACGGAGGGACAAACAAGGTCTGAATTATTAAAATATTTTTCAGACTGACGAAGAGGGGATCACTATGTTCACAAATTGATTCCTTCATCATTTAAGGTAGGGAAGAAGATTGGCAGTGTGAAAAGCTATACTAAATAAATGACTCAGCAAACATAATCAAGCTTACTGTGAGTACATTTAATATCTGACTGATACTAGTAGGAAAGGGGGGTTTCTTTATAGTGCAACATGTTTGCAAATGCCTGCTAATGAGATGACCATTACTGCAGAAATGCAGCCCATATCTCTTTTAAGGAATCTAATCTTGCAAACCAGTCTAGGAGACTTGCAGGCATGGAGTATTTAGAGCCTGATTTACTTAAGCTGCAGGGAGATTCAGAGGGATGGGGTGATCAGGCATGTGACAGCCAGTGCTGCTGAGTCTGAAGGTGATGTGGGTATCTGTGATGTTAGGGTTTCTTTCTGCTCTTTAGGCACCTGCCTGGCTTGAGGCACCAGGGTGTCTTGGGGTATTTCTCTTGTTCAGAGTAAAATGATTTTGGAAAGAGATTGTGGAGGAGGGAGAAATCATGATAGAAATTTAGCCTTTTATCTTCTTTCCCAACCTGAATGGGAGGGGTACTTGGAAGATGATAAACAGAAAAGGGAATAACAAGGAATTAGAGGGCAGAGCGAAACTCTCAGAGTTCTCACAAGTCAAAAGGCCTGCAACAATGAACCACTAAGCAAAAAGAAAAAAGCATAAGGTACAGGAAGCCAAATGCTCTGCCTTTGGGCATTTAAGTTTGTATAGCATATGTGTGAGGGAACTTCTTTTAACTCTTACACTCTGCACCACTGCAAGGGTGAAGTTAGCTGCATGTATTCCCTTGTGCATCCAGAACTCTCTTTGCTTCACTGAAATTTTAGGGACATGGCTGATTTTTTAGCATGCCAACTGGCAGGAGGCGTGGCAGAAACCACCAGTTGCTCTCACAGATTTTCATCAGGCTTAGCTATTATAATTTCTGTGGGGACAGCTCACTGTGACAGTCTCTGCTGTCGCTTATTCTGATTGTTTTAAAGGAAAGAGTAGCTAATATATAGTTGAAGGGCTTAAAATTAGATTTTTCTTGACTGAACTTAATGCAGATCTGCTATTTGTCGCCATCAAATTTAACATTCTGTTTTTCATGCGAGCAATATGCCTGTGAGAGCAGAGGACATGTTACTTTGGAGTTTTAAGGATTAAAACTGCCAGCTGAAGACCAAGGGAAACTGAATGGCTTCCTCTGTTCCCTGTTGCTGTATTTATTCCCATAGATTTTGGTGCAAAGCTAATGTGTTAAATGGGGTAAAGTACTGAGGGACTAAACTAAACAACGGTTGGGTGAGATCTGTAAATAAAGCAAAAGTAGTACTAACTTGATTTCAGTGGAAAAGGCATTGCCTAATACAGTGAGTTTCAGAAAAATGGGATGTGTTAACTTTGGCACGGCACAGTGTTAAAATGGTCATGCTAATATCTGATCTGGCTTGGTCAGAGGTAGCTCCCTGTTTCCATTAGTCTACATGGGTAGTGAATATGGAGAGGATTGCCACATACAGCAGCACCTGTGTGGTGTGCTCTTCCAGGGCCTCATGCGTCTTGGCTTCAGTTTGCACTTTGCAGTTCAACCCCACCCTGCTATATAGGATTATGCCTTGAAAGCACGACCTGGATCTGAAGTAGCAGCTGGCTGGAGCCCAGCACCGAATGCCAAGTCTGAGAGGCTTCGCTGCGAGAATGGGGAAGCAGGAAGAGAGAATGAAAGGGAAGGAGGAGAGCATAAAAAGACTGTGTGCATTTGAACAACCTAATTGAGGGATTCAGAGACCTGAAGTCTGAATGCTTAATCTGAGAGACAGTATGTATTAAACCAAAACCCAAACCACCACCACCATCACCAGAAAACCCACATCCCCTCATTGTTTTGGAGTAAGTAGTGTCTGAGTATAAACAGTTGACAATGTTTTTACCTCTTCTGCCCTATTTTATAACATCCCTCACCAAGTCCACGAACACTGAAACATTTTGGTCCAGAGCAGTATGTTCAGTATCCGGAGATGTTTGTAAATCCAGTGGTTTTTTTCCCAAGGAAAGCAAAATGAAATTGTGAAATCCTCCACAAAAGGAACTTCTATCCTCCACATAAAAGGAGGATAAAAGGACTAAGATATAGATGATAACTTTGTTGTAGTGTAAGATTCAAAACTCTATTATTAAAGCAGTTTATTTATTAGCGAGCTCTTGTAATGAACCAAGCATAACAGTTGTGGGCAAAACTCTACTCCAGGAAGTACAAGCTGAAATAATAATGATGGGAGGCAAATGGCTTGACATTCAAATTACTGGCTAGACCTGCTATTAGTACTGTTTTGTCTTAATCTCTAAATGGAACAAAGTAGGTTTGAACTTTTTCTTCACCTTTTCTCAAGGAAAGTTAGAGATCCCTTAATGAAATGGCTGATAAAACTAACACTGATTTAGTTCAAATTCCTTGGTGCTGAAACCACATTCTGGGGAAATTGTGGCCTTTTAAGTATAACAAAACCCCCTAAAAACCCATAAAAGTATCATTCACTTGTGAAAACTTCATTTTGGACATTATTCTTTCAGTCCTTCCAGACCCTCTCTTTTACAGGTGTACGTGTAGGTTGCAAATGCCTGTTAATGTAATTCTCATACAGCTGTCCTGTCACTGGGTAGTGTGCTGTGTGGTGTTTCTGCTGATGGCTATTTGCAGCTACAGTTTCATTTCAGATTCATGCCATTGCTCTTGTTAGGGTTCAGAGGGGATTTTGTCAATACATTGTGCTGCCATCTCCTTTACAACACTTGTCTTAATGAAGAATACTGCTTGCTGAGTTTGTTTAACTTGTTGGGGTGTTAATTGGCATTCAAAACACTGCAAGTTAGCATATGCTTGTAATTTTTTCTGTTAGTGCTTTTCCCACAATAGCAATTCAGATCCCTCCTAAAGACCTCCTGAAATGATGACAGAACAGTTCACCTATTTATTTTTTGGGTTTTTTTTTGTGTGGTGCTAAAAGCTAATTGGGTACAGTTCTGTCTTATTTTTCCTTTGCTGCATGATATTTTAGACTTTCTTTTATCCTACGAACACCCATCTAAATTTGGAAACAGGATTGAACATTGTTGTGGTTTTTTTTTAAAAATTGTGAGTGATTGTACTTCTTGAATATGGAGAATCTGGAGAAATGGGTATTTCCCCCCTTCCTTCTTCCTCTGAGTTGTTGAACTTCAGATCCTTCTTCATAGCATTTCAATTTTGTGTTGGTCCTACAATGGCTGTCTAAGCAAGTCAAAAGGTATTTATTGCTGCTTCCTGACAATACTGTATGGTATAAGTATATATTTGAAAAGCTAGCAGTAGAACTACCTCAGAGCACAAACTATGAATAAGGCCAGATTCTGACCCATTTTTTAATGTTGAAAAGATTTTACTCTCTGCACTTCAATAGGGCTTCTTCCTTGAGTAAGCATTACTCATGGTGATTAAAGGCTCAGCTTTCCTGCCCTGTGTTATGTAATTAAATTATGCAAATAATCCAGTTATCCAAGACAATGCAGGTTGTGAATAGTCAATTGTGCATTTCACAACTTGAGTATCTTCAGAACACATATCTTATTTGATGAAGAAATAAATGGAACAATTTGAAATAATGATTATGTTTTATACTCTAACATTATCTGTGAACAGAAACGGACAATTGGTTCTGAATAAATTATTTGTCCGTTTCAAGGATGGCTGTTCATCCCTCCTGAAGTCATGCTCCATCTTGGCAGATTGTGGGCTTTACTGAAGAGGTTATTGGCAATCTGCAATCAGTAAAGCCTTGCTCTTCCCTGGTCCTTTTCCACAGACAGATGATTCAAGCCTCCTTCCCTTCCCAGCAGGAGAGTTTAGTTAAATACTTCCCTGTAGCACCTTGCAACATTTATGAGAACTGTTTACATAATTCTGAAGGATTGCAGTTCTTTGCTCAGTGGCAGTTAGATGTGCCTGCTGAGAACTGGGTATCTTGTCCATTAACTGGCTCCTCACAGAATCTCCCTAATGAGCCACAATTTCAAAAGAATATTACTGAATCAGTTCTTGCTTCTTGCAATGCTGTCTGCAAGCAATTGAATGTCTGATGTCAGTTTGGTAAACTGAAAGATACAGGTTTTTTGGTCATCTTGCGTTGTTACTAGAGATGGGAAATGGAAAGTCTAATGGTACAAATACCTTTTTCTTTCTTTCTCTTTTAGTACTGCATTGAGAAAAGTTGTGTAGTCAGGGGAGCTTTGAAATAATTCAGAAGGTGCATGGAAGTTAGTAGAAAGATTCCTATTGACTTTACTGGGATTTGGATCGGGCTTGTCAATGTGAATCAAGAATTTATGGGAGCCTGAACACCAGTATGTGAGAAGTTAGTGCAGAACTTCTTTGGATTTCTGAGTTAATTAACTGGGCAGAACATTTTCTTGAATGATGCTGCTGAATAGGACAGAAATTTCTATAAATGGAATAATATTATCTGCTGAATTATCCAAACAACCAATGCGAACTGGTCTCGCATATAAAACATTAGTAACAAAACAGAAGTATGACATAGTTCATGTATATCTCCTTTGGAAGGGGTATTGAAAGGTACAGCTCCATTTTCTTAATTTCTCAGCTAACTTCCCTCTTCCGTTCCTGACTCCTCTACCATGCCACTCCGAGAGCTGCAGGGAAGTGGGGCATGGTGGCTGTGATCAGCATAATGCTCCTCTTTGCTGCTTTTTCCCACTTGTGTTTTAACCCTTCTTCAGTGTGAGGCCTTCTCATGGGCTGCAGTCCTGAGGATAATCCTTCTCCTGCATGGTATCTGTCATGGGCTGCAGGGGATTCTCTGCTGGAGCCCTCTTTCCCTCCTTCTGCTTTCACCTGGGTGCTAGCAGGGCTGCTTTTCACACTTCCTTCCTCGCTCCTCACTGCTGGGCAGTGTATGGCCCTGTTTTAAGTACATTTTCCCAGAGGTGTCACTAGCTCTGATGGGCTCAGCAACAGGCTTGTGGAGGAGCGGGCTGTGTCTGGCTTGGGATGGTCCCAGTCTCTCCTCACAGAGGTGGCTCCTGCAGCCCACCCTGCCAGATCCTTGCCACCTACATATAATGTAATTTAGGAATATGGAAAGAAGTGGTAAATATTAGGGTGGTGACTGTTTTTTTTTACAATGGATTTAAAGATTAAACAATTAAACTTCAAATTAATTGAGGACTGAGGAAAAAAAAAAAAAGCAGGACTTTAACCCAAACCGATGTTGTCTTCCATTCCCTGGAGAAGGAGAGGCTCATTTTACAGTGACATTAAAAATTCATTCCCTTAAGTGAGGTGTGTCACCTTGCTGTTTTAACTTGATTCATTAAAATAGTGGCTCATTAGTTATTCCCTTGTGCAGTATAGGATTTGCACGTTAGAGGCATATGCATTTCATGTGCTTACTACAGTAGGGGATAAATTTCTAGCCATCTTGTTTGAAAGAAAAAAGTGTGGATATTCATTTTATTTATTTATTTATTTTTAAATAGAAATTTTGGTTGCCTGAACCTCCTTCACCCTCCCCCCCCCCCCCCCGTAAGTCTTTTCTAATCTGCTCAGACCCCTAATATGTCATTTTAGAAGTCCAAGCTTCACAGATCCCATTGAGGTAGTCCTAATCTCTCTCAAGGAATGTCTGATGTGTATCCTCTTTTGTGTCTTGTGTGGTGTAATAAGATATTTCTCCTTTCTTTCATTAGTCTTGCCCTGAAAGTTATCACGTTTGAATTGAGAAAATACCTCAGATTCTGAGCAGAGAGGAGTTCTGCTGTTGTCTGAACGAGAGCACACCTCCTGGGGAGTGGGGATTTGCTATCACCTTGTGCCAGCCTGCTTGGAGAAAGGCACTCCAGCCAATGTCAAACATAAACCTCTTCCCTAAATGGGTAAATCCTCCTATTCTCAAATAACACATTTTTAGGCAAAAGGCCTGTGGTATAATTCAGAGAGAAAAGGGGTTGTTTTACCATTACATGTACTGTGAGAAAGCATGGATCAAAACAGGGGAGAGCACATGTGGCAAGAGAAGTCCCTTTCCCTAACTGTTGCAAGCCCTCTGTTGAACTGGGGGGGAAAGGACAATGCCATGCAGCCCTCCTGCTTCCCCTGCCCTCAGCTCTGCACTGACACATCTCTGCAGGATCTTGGTAAAGTTCACTGTAGCACTGAAGGACCAAATCTCCTAGGGGTTTTAAGGTGTAGGGTTAGGTTCTTGAACCTTGCTGGGTGAATATAAACAAATTCAACATGGGCGGAGGAAATCTCAGCTAGAGACGGCCATGGAGAACAATATGAAAATACGTTTGTTTGAAGAACTAAATGGAGCAGGCTGGGAAAGATATTTGATCCTTTTATGTAACATTTAGGATCATTCTGGAAATTAGCTGATTAACTGCTTCTATATTCTTGGAATTTGAGGGCAGAGCTGTTGTTCATTTAGCAGTAAATGCTAGGACTGCATGGAAGGAATGTCATCCCTAACTAAAATCAAAGTCCAATCCTTTGGTTTCGCTGGTGACTCAGATTACAATAACGCAATACGGAGAGCCTTTACTAACCCCCTCCCCTTTTTCTTACTGCATTACAAATGGCTAGTAAAAGAAATGTGCCAAAATGTTGATTTTGCTTAAAATGCAATTAAATATATCCGCATTCTGTCTCCTGTCTTGCTCTGATTTTCTTGTATGCAAGAAACAGCACTTTTATTCTTACCTTCTCATTCCCTATTCATCAGCATCCTCTGTGCTTTCAGGATGCTTGTACTGTAAGCCAGTTTTTCAAAACCCCAGCAAGAAACTCTTTCCCATACAATAAAGTTGCATACACATATAGCTAATGTCAGTAAAGCTAGAAAGATATGCCAGTGAAGACTCAGTCAATTTATTAAACACCCTAATCTGACATTTTATTTACAATCAGAGCTTGTTGTATAAAGCAATCCCTCTTCCCTTGATATATATACTTTTTTATCTCAGTTTAAAAATTACTGCCTTTCTCTTTGTATGCCTTATGAAACACTGAATTCATTTGTGTGTGTTCTTTGAATGCAATCTTTCTGCTTCTTTTTAAAAAGTGCTCATGGACAATGAATCGAAAGTATATACAAAAAAAAAAGTCTATGAATTCAGCCCTTTTAACCAAAAGAAGTTGTATCACAAATTTAACCAAATTAAAGCTGTTACTGAATACTGTTTTTTGTTAAGAAGAGACTTGGAAACATGGCTTACAGAAACCTGTATGTTTTCCTTACTATCTTACATTTCATTATACCCTTTTTCCCTTATAAATATACACAGGAGGAAATGTGCATAGCTCTTTCTACAGTTTTCAAAATACGGCTGTATGGGGACAGATGAAAAGTACAGACTGTTCTGACAGAAAAAGAGAGCAAGCCAGCTTATTAGATACTGAGATACAAGCCCAGCAACTCATTCACATATTTGTTATAAAAAGGCTACTTTTGACTAGTGATACAGACAAATCAAGCCTCTTTCAGACTCCCCAAAAGCTTCTGTGTGACTTTCCAACTCTATGGTCCACAGCTTCTAAATTGGCCCTCAAATAATACTATGGGAACACTAGGAAGGAGACTTTCAATCGGTTGTCTACATCTGCTTGTGTTTGTCAAGGAAAACCTGGGATGGATGTGCAGCTTCTATCTGATTTGAGTCTGCATCTGTGAGCAGGTTCCAAGAAACTTTATCTGGCACAGGAGAATAGTAAAAGATTCCCTTCTTATACCAGATCTGGTCCAGAGATACTAAATTCCTCCACAATAATGAGGTGTCCAGAATAGTAATAAGAAGCCAGGAGCGTGCTTTTGGTTTAAACTGTGCTGGAATGTCTGCTGACCGTGGCTGACTGCAAATTCGCACCAGTGTACCTGAGCAAAGTTGGCCCAGAGTGAACAGTGAAACCTTATCTGGTGCCAGATCTCCTGGGCTATACTTGAGAGGTATTGGATTACTGCATGTCTAGCACAGCTGTGACAGGCAGAGTAAGAGAAGACTGCATGACAGGTAAAGAGAGCTATTTCTCTTCACAGTATTGTAGTTCCTGCTTATAAGGCTTTTTCCTGGGCTTTAATGCTGGTGGGAAGAAATAGTTCTATCTTCTCTTTTGCCACATTTTGCATGCAAAATACTTAGAAAACAACACATCTGTGCAGGTGCAGTTAGTATGGGTACTGAGTAGTACACAAATAATTACCTGTTTGGCAAAGTGGATGGAGAAATACTTCCTATTCAGGTCTCTGATAGGTGGAGAGTGGAACTGTGGAAATTCCCTGGACTGTGTCATTCGAAGTTTTGCAGATGTTCTCCCTATAGCATTTTCCTCCCATCTCCGGTTTAGCCACAGCATGAAAATGTTTTGACCAACGCTGCAGAATAAGGAAAGGTCATACACGTACCTTCTCGTGACATGTTTTTCTAACCTCTCTACCTGCTGTGGGTAGTCTGCAACCTCCTGTGCTGACAAGTCTGTGATGGCTAGGGCTATGATTAATGGGATTTCATTAGTGCTTGTGCAACTATTCCTGAGAACACTCAGAGGTGCTCCGGCCTCCTCCTTACGCTGTGAACCTTGTAATGGCAATACATGCAGGCAGATATGTTAGAGATTTTATACCCAAAACTTTCCCCCAGGCAATATGGGTGAATAATTATTTGTATTGGAAAGGGTAATGCGTGATAATTATGGCTACATTACCCTAACAAGAAGGAAGAGTTAAACATCCTGTTATTGACATCTTAGTATTCCACCTTTGGGGAGAATGCATGGCAGTATTTTAGGATTAGCTGAGAATCCTTCCAGCTCTGAACATGGATGGGGAGGAAGAGAGGGAGAAATATGCAGACTGGCCTCTCAACAGTTATTTCTTCCTCAGTGGGAGAAAACAGCTTGTCTGCAAAGGAAATGGAAGGATTGAGAACAATTTTTAAGACAGATGTACAGTGCTGGAAGTACATGGAAACATGTATCTTCACTGTGCTTCTCTTCTGAGCTAGCAGATGGAAGTAGTCCAAAAATTCCCTAGTTGTGTTATCTGCGCCCAAGTGAATAACATTCTCCCCTTCTTTCTTTTCTGATTTGCTCCTATGCATATTTTACACCGTGT
The DNA here is from genome assembly GCA_039877255.1 of Loriculus beryllinus. Taxonomy (NCBI): domain Eukaryota; kingdom Metazoa; phylum Chordata; class Aves; order Psittaciformes; family Psittacidae; genus Loriculus; species Loriculus beryllinus. The sequence continues at coordinate 18,614 of JBCJKH010018687.1, read as the reverse complement.
CATGAGGCAAATATCTAGTCTTGAGTTTTCCTTGGAATAGTTATGATCAAACTGCTACTGCTATATTTGCCTGGTGTAGTGCCTGTCTCAGTGTAGAATACATATTTAAAGGGATTACTACTGGTGGAATGTATTCAACAACTGCAATAAACTGGGGGTGTATTGGGGAAGGATTTACTGGTGCCTGTGATCTTCTAGTTACTTTTTTTTGATCATCCACTACTGAGTCTGACACAGATCAGCCTTTCTTATGCTCCAGTTTGTTATCTACAGATCATGCTGCCAGCTCTTTTTCTTTAGATTAAGTTTATTTGAAATTACTGGGTTTTATTTTAATTTTGGACTCTTGTACTGTGATAACATGATACGTGAATATACCTAAATACCTTCTGCCATGTTGCCTTACAGTAGGAGCTCTGGAAGGGCAAGGTATCAATGACAGTGGGAGATATAGAAGACTGACTAACATACGTTATTCATCTAAAAGTACAAGAAATGGAAGAAGATCTGCTGTAGACTCATGGTTTTCACAGGACAACATGCATTTCCATTATTCAGAGGTATTTATGCATGCTAAGGAATAAGGATAGGTAAGGTAAAATAAACTGCTATCTCAATTCTTGCTTCCCGTGGCTTTGGAAGAAATAGTAATATGTGATCTGCTTATGGTAAGAAAACTGGACAGAAGAGTAAAAAATTGCTCATGGATCTGACAACGGTAATGCATATAGCATATATGCATATATAGCATAAAGACAGCTCAAGGATTCAAGCAGTTTGCAAAATGTAGCTTTGTACCTGTCCTGTGGGAGAGGAGAAAGATTAACATCACAGGACTTGTAGATCCTAGATTGATGAGCTGTCTGTGTTACTGGTAGGTATGCACTGATCAGAAACTGTTTAGTACAAAAGGAAGCTATGTAGCTTGTTAATACAATTTCCAATTTCCTATATGTAGGTATAGGAACAAAGGTCCAAATACTTGTCAGGTGCAATTGTTTGTTTAGAAGATGCAAGAATCTATGCCAAAGTAAGTGGTCAGGAGGCAGATGAGGGCCTGTGTCAGGGGGAGCTGTGGGTTATCTCTCATAAGATTTCTAAGTTACGCTCTCAAATTCTTAAAGTAGTGAAAAATGCTTTCAAAGCCCTTTACTCTTAACCAACTAAATATTTTTTTAACACATTTTTCTTGGTGTTTTTATGTTTTGTTTGTTGGAGGTTTTTTTAAGTATCTTAGCACTGGGAGGAACTTTATATTACTGCTGCCTGCTACAGTCTAATTAATATTCATAAACTAGGGATAAAGGCTTGAAAATGAAAGCAACAAAAAGGGCAAGACAAATCCTTAATTCTTTCAGCTTTTTGTTTGGAGACTTTACATTAAGTATAACATTAAAAATTCTCTAGAAAAGCTAAACATGGTGATGAAAGCACCTTCTACATTTTTTTTTTCTAAAGCTTTTTCTGGCATAAACCAATAATGCAATGACATTTTACTAAGACCAAGGCAATAATTTCAATCAAGACTTTCAGTCCCATCAAGCACTACCACAGTCAATGAGGAAGGAAGAGGTCTGTTAGGCTCATTGTGCATATCCAAGTGTAGCAGCAGGTCAATTGTTTCCTCCCTACCTGACTCATCCTGTAGATTATGATGACCTCCACCTTTTTTATGGTAGGAAAGATAGTGTGGAAGACAAAAAGCTTAAAATTAGCAGACACAAAGAGCTGATTTCTGTCTCTGGACTTCAAACCTTCAGTAATGGTTGTCTTAACTCAGAAACATTGACACCTGGGCTTTCAAGTTGCTAGACAGTAATTCACCAGAAAATGTTTAGAGGTGCACTTGTGCGCTCTGGTGTTTCGAAACTAGAGTTAGTTAACAGCTCTGAAGAATAATGAGAAGAGCAGGAGAAAATGAGGCTTGGGGGCTGGATGGGTGTCTTTTTGTTAGAAAATGCATTTTTCTTGACAAAAACTATTGTTCAAAAGTTTTCTTCAGAACTTTTCTTTCACTGCTCCAAGATGAAATCTGTGAGTGTGCTCATGCACTCAGTCACTATGCCTCCTTAATCCCTAGGGAAAAATACTTGTCTTAGTTTTCAGGTACCTATATTCAAATCCTTCTTCTGCCAGAGTCAGATAAGTAGCTTTACAGCACCTCACAGCTGATTGAATCTTCTTTTCTGGTTTAAGTATTTCATTATTTGATGGGAGTAAGGGATAAGTTTTAGTATAATTTTCAGTTTATCCTGATGTGAAAAGAAAGTTGTCATGATCATTGTCTATTCTATGCCATTCTTATGAATATTTTAGTGGAGTTGTCCTCATTTTCTTCCTGATGGTAATATCTCTGGTATCCTTTTTCAATCTTCAGAACAGCTTGTTTCATTTAGGCTATAGTCATTTATCTTATGATGCTTTTAGCTGACCATTTTAAGAAAGTCTGGATCTTATGCAGGATTATTAGCCAACAGTCTTTAGTCCACTTGTTTTTTCAGATGAGTCATTATTTTGCCTTGCAGAGTTCTATATTACTCTGTACTTCCTGCCCCAGAGAAATTAAGAGAAATTTTCACACAGGTTATTGTGTCATAGGAGTGGCTGGGACCTGCCATTGAAACTCAAATTCATTTAGAAATGCTTGTAGGCCTTGCCCTGAAGAGCTCTCATTTCATATGAGATAAGCAAATACAAATAAAGAACAAATGCAGTGGTCACACTGGTCAGTACAGTAGACTTTGACCTGAGGTTTAGAGTTATGACACAAAGTACATGATGCATGCTCAGACATACTACACAAAGGTGTAAGCCTAGATCTTTAGATGAATCACACAGGATAAAGCTAGGAACCACTCTGAAACTAACTGTTTGGGAGTTTTGCTAAAATACAGTGGCATTTAGATCCTTACAAAGAGTTTATAGTGGTTATCATCTACTCTGTTTGGGTTTTTTTTAATGCATTGCCTCAGTTGTATGTCCAGGATTGCTATATTAGGGTAGGGGTGTGCAAATAACAATGGTGGGGTTGTAGCCATGTATAATGCCCTGTTCGTGCTTTAGTTGCAAGCTTGAACAGTTTATACTGAGCCTAATTTATTTTACTTGTGCTCATATAAAAAACAAACAAACAAAAAGAATGAGTGGGAGGCGGGGAAGGCCAAAACTATGTATTCATGAATGCAAGTGGAAATGAATGTGAAAAGTTGTTCTGGTTCACATTGTTTGGCATTCACTGCATTAACCTGCATTTTCACTTGACCCTGCAAATGCTTCTAAACAGCTGAATATATAGAACAAAATCTACAACCATCATTAATAAATTGCAGTGCCAGGATCTTAAGGCCCTTGGTAACTGTAAATCAGTAGAGCTGCAGAAATCAACTGAGTTGTGCTAGTTCACACAAGCTAAACGTCTGACCTTTAGTGTTCATTAGAATCATTAACATTTCTTAAATAATGGCAACTGGAATTTAAGAACAGTACCAAAAATAAGATAAAAACCTTTGCACCTCCCTTAGGTGAAATGCAAATTAATTTGATAGGTAATTAAAACTCTTGTAAAAATTGTGACTGTATAGTTTGTTCTCTGCAGAGAATTAGAATAAAATCTACTAATGTCAAAAACATCTTCCAACATATGCCAGAAGGACTCCTTGTTAGGGGTAAAAACAGGAATTTGGAATGGTTTCCACAGTTGTGTTATAAAAAAGTCTTATGGGTTAGCCATTTTTATTTTCCTCTCCTTTAGACTGCACTCAAACACAGTTTGTTAGCCAGAAGAGTTTAATACCTAAGGAATTCTAATCTGCATATTCCCACTTTGAGTTAGGTACTGCTTTCTACATTTTATAAGGAACTTCAAAGCACTCCTTGCTTTCCCTCAAGCCAAAAGTTTGGGGGGCCACAAACCATTTATCTGCCTTCTTATGCCAAGTCTCCAGGCTTGATATATGAACATACACTTCCAATTAAACCTATGCAGACTTGTATAAATGTACAGCAGGCCGATACTGTTGCCGTTAAATTTAGTTTGCTTTATTTTGGCATTGCTCTGATTCAGGTTTCAGAAATGAGGTAGTGAAACCAGCAGCCTGTTCACCAAACTTACAGCAACAGTCTCTAATTGTCAAACTCCAAGACAAACCGTAACATACTCTGAACCAATTTCACTCTTCCTTAAGTCTGCTATGTAGAAGAGGGCTTCTAGAAGTGGGCAAATTGAAATGCAGGCTACTGGCAGCCTTCTGAATCACTGTGAAACAGCTGTTCGATTTAAAATCTGTTTAGGTAGTCAACTTTTTTCTTTCTTTTTTTTTTTTTTTACACTTCTCAAAGCTTTGTATGTTAGTTATCTGTTTTGTGCAACTTCTGTCTGGCAAGTGGAGCGTAAGTTAATCACATCTACCCTCATTTGAAACTGAGCATTACTGTAATCCTCAATAGTGTATACCCTCTTAGACATTGATTGCCTTGCTTTAAACTGGCTTTTGGCAGATTTAAAGTAGTAGTAGTAATGTGCTAAGCAAGCTTCCTTAATGGGATAGATGACTTTGCTGTGACTGGATGTCTTTAGTGTACAGTGATGTTATCAAGGCAAACCATCACCGTCCTGAATCAAGCATTTTCTTGTTACTTTGGCAAATGATCCAGGTTTACCAGACCACTAATGAAAACCAAAGCTCATTTATTTGAAAACTCTTTTGTTAGTTATGGAAATAGTTCCACAGATCAGGTACAGCTCTGTACATACAGAATTTGCAAGATGTTTATCAGGCCTTTGAAGTGAAAAGCAATTATTTTTTGTCAGGAAATAGTTATGTTCTGCTCAATTAACTTAGCAGTTTTTAAAAAATTGGTCTCCCTTGCTCTTACTTATTCCTTTGGGTTCAGTGATTTGGTATTTTTAAGTAGTAGAATATAATGTTGTTGTTTCTATTTCTCAGTAAGCAGGAAAATAATAAAACCAGCAATGATGATGATAGTGTAAAGTGTTTCATGTCTAGTGCCTACAAATTAATTGGATTTAGAGTGTGCAGGATTCCCACCTTGCCCATGACAACACATCATTTGATGAGGAATCCCCTGGAAATGTCATGAAATGTAAGGAAGGAACCACTATACGGTGTGATTAGTAGGCAAGAATTTGACCTGTAAAATATATCATCTGTGTAAGGTTATTTTAGTCTGTGTTTCAGACTATGGCAAAATTTTGGACGTAAAAGCTGCTTTCATTATCATTAAAGCAATACAGGAGGATCTTAAGATCTAGACTGAAATTGTCATTTTTTTTTTTTTTAGTAGCGCTTGAATCCACCCTCAGGTGTGAAATACACCTTCTAAACAGATGGCCAGAGATATTTTTCTGTATTCCCTGATTCATTTTGCAAACCTGTTATTGAGAATGAAAGCAGTGAGAAATCACAGCCAGAAATGAAGAGGCAGTCTCAGAGGCAGCTTGTCCTTGTGTGTAATAAGGCCATTGATGTGATGAGGATTCAGCAGCAGCGCACAAGTCATTCCAGCTACTTCATATGTTCTTGCAGCAGACTGATGCATAAGGCACTCAATTCACAGGATAATAATTTTTATGATGCTTTGAGATTTCCTGCTCAAAGTCTAGTTAGTTGTTAGGTGATTTTCCCACCTTTATGACACCAGTGTGGCAGGATGGGTACAGAAGGGAGACATAGCCCAGTAGTTGCACATGATTTGAAGTATTCAGAGATGCTAGATGTTTACTGCAATAGATGAAGGCATGTGCATAGTACCTGCTGCCTACTTCCTGAATATCTGGTTGGTCCTGTTAAGCAACGAATCCATGTGTCAAAGGAGACCTTGCGCATACTAAGTCGGTCCCTGTCCTCTGTGTCCTTGAGTTGTAATGAATGCTTACACTGTGCAATGTTGTGAGCTGGGTCTGGAAAATCAACTGAGTCTAAATATGAGGAAAAAAATGTTCCTTAACTGCAGCTGTTCTGAACTGATCCCTCTTAGTCCTTCTCTGTGACAGAGATGTCCCACTTGTCTCTGTGCTCCTTTACATCCACTGAATTCTGCTAGACCCTTTTTCTGTTCAGCTGTTCACTCTGCCCATGCTATAAAACCAGTCTTTCTACCTAATGCATTCTTGGTGTGGCAAAGCTCAGTGCAAAGCACAAAGAAGTTTTGAGCATGCTTTGGTTTAACTTTACTTCTCCATTCACCCTTTTGGTGGCTCAGGGCCTGGTTATTTGTCTCTTGTGCAAGGTGAGAAGTGGGCACAATCTGTCAGTGTCTATCAAAAGGGAAAGAGTAAGGCTGCGTAACTTGGTTTTCTCCTGTCACATTTGCATTTCACGCCCTGTCCCAGGGATACCATACATCACAGAGACATCACATCTTTCACTTTATTGACAAACAGAAGATCAGTAGGGACTAAAACTAGAGATGGTGGCTAATTGGTGACTGAAGTCTCTCTGATAAAAGAGATGCAAAGACTGCTTTGGTGACATGTAGAATAACAATTGTTCTCTGGACTCTGTGTACTGACTTCTCTCAATTAATCAGTTGCTTTTTTTGAATGGGCCTTCAAAGAATGAATCCCAGGCTGTAGCAGTTAACACCTCCAAGATGTCTTTGTTGCATGCTGTGTTAAATATCAGTACTTCCTCATGAGTTCATTAATTTTGATTTCACAAAAATCACTGCTGTACATCCAGAAACAAGTTAAGAGGGGCTACACTGTAGCAGGTTTGTGGGGTTTTTTTCTGAATGATCAGAAGAAGAAGCAAGAGCAAATCTAATGCTAATGCCTTTGTGTAGCATACACAAGGAAACATTCCTAAAGTTGGATTTTGCCTTGTGGTTATCACTAGCATGTCTAAAGATCATATTTAGGCATTTTTCCATATATTGAAATATCATTTCATGGCTCCTTTATTTTTCCCTGTTTTAATCTGTGACATAACCGAGTACAAGGTGTGTCGAAGATTTAAATCAGTAGTCCAAAACAAATAATAAGGCTATCTGGTCCGATTCTATCATCAGTTGTGTCAGATTTGTACAACCGGATTAAATCAGGGCATATTCAACGCATTTAAATATCACATGGCCTGGCAGAGGGAGAGGTACCAGAAGGTCACAATTCATTTCCAACAAATGAAAGCGTTCAGACCCATGAATAAAAGATAGACTTCATTAACAGAGATTCAGCTTGTCAACCTAATGCTATATAGCCAGCGTTAAAAGAAATTCCTGGGAATGAGTTAATGAGTTTACCTTAAGTAGCTCCTGAATCTCTCCTGTTGCCTATTAATTATTTCTCTGTTATCTGTCACTGTAGAATACTGCATGAAGAGCTCATAGTGTAAGGCACAGATACTGCAAGTTAGATAACGCAAACATTCAGCTTTGCTTGCACGGGAAATCGCATATATGAATGTTTGTGGGATCACGAGAAAAATTACAATACTAAAAAGAAAGAAAGAATGAAACATGATGTTATTCTTTTTTAACTGTCTGAAATATAGCAAAAAAATCCCAATAAACAAAAAAACAAGTTTACTTTGCACATTAACATTTGTGGTTTAACTCGTGCTTTGAGGAGGTGAGATAAAAGTACCAGAAAATGTTTCTTTATTGGATTTCTACGCTCACACACTTGAATCGGAAGGTTGGTTAAATATAACATACACCTTTTCACTGTGGAAACTGCTACCAAACGTGTCTTCTTGAAACAGTCCCTTTCCACCTTGTATTCGTCATTCTGTAAGCCGTTATTTTAACCTAAGCTTTTGTATTTATTCTGGATAATTCACTCGGTCTCAGAGGACATTCTCCCCTGAATTCTTTGCTTCTGAAAACAGATTTAGTACTGACAGGTAGAGTCCTGTGTAGGTGTGGGAAGACAGACACACCTCATACAGATAAAAACCAGAAGTTTTTATAGGTTAGGTTATGAGGTAGCAGGGGATCAGCCTGGGGGGGAAAAGGGTCTTTTCTATTTGTTTTGAAAAAGATACAAAGAATCCTGCAGAGGTTTAAGGTAAGATAATATTTTCATAATTCATCTGTCAAAGTATTTGCACAACACTTGCATCTAGGAGCTGCATACTTTCTACTCCAGACTATGATCATCAACTTTAGTTTCAGGAAAGTCCTTGGAAATGCCCACTAAACTATAACATTTTGAGAAGTTTTTCAGTTTCACCAAAAGAGAAATGTTCTCTGGGAATGTATTGACCTTGATGAAATTTGGCAGGAAAAACTGCCTTCATAAATAGTTATAAATATATTTTATACTTTGTTGTGATAATGAGTTATTTTTAATTTCTGCTATATTAAAACATTTTGTGCCTGTTGGCTTTCATATTTATCTTACTGAAATTAAACATAATTTACCATCTGAAAAACTATTTTCATTCTGAATTGGACTAGAAGTGAATGACTAAATTTTAGAGCTTCAAGAGAAATGGAAGTTCAGTTCTGCTGGAAAGCAGACTGAGCTTGGCAATATAGATTTCTGAGCTATTCAGTACTCAAAGCTTGTGACCACTTGCTTATGAAATCATCAGACTTTTGTGGCTTACTTTGTGAATTCTATCCAAACAATTACAATCACAATTACCACGTGCCTAATTTGTATATGCCATTACAACAGATAGAGACATGGAAGTTGATGCAGTTGCCTAACTTGTGTAAGAAAGCTGCCTCATTCCTGGGGTTTCTTTGCATGACATATACAACGTACAGAAGTAATCCCATGGATTTGCCTCTGGATTATTGGATGGTTTTACAGGTTTAGTTGGGCAAAAAAAAATGCGTGTGACTTGTCTCCACCACTTATTTTTAAAATAATACAAGGCAAATGAATGGATTTTTGTCTGACTAACACAAGGGTAATGGAGAAGAGAGTGAAACTTTGCCAGCATAAAAGGTCTTTCCTCCTAATTTTTCTCTAGCTATTTACAGTGAGAAAATTTAATTAAAAGTTTCTGGTCTTTGAATTTTTTCTGTAACCACAAAACAAACATCAGCCAAAAAAAACCCCAAAAACAACCTACAAACCCAACCACAAAAAAACCCCAACTAGACCTCTGCACTACTATTTTGTATGTGGTTTTTGAATTTTAGGGTGATTATGTACTTTGTGTATTCAGTGACACCTAAAATGGCCACAGAAGTCAATGCTCCATCATCGTACTTATTGCTCCCCAGAATATGAGAAACCATAGTTTTCTTCTCTAGACCAATCACCATGTTCTTCTTCAGTTCATCCATCTGCAGTCTGCTCCTTCTGCTTCACATTGGTGATGAATTATACTCTGCTTCCTCCATCTAATCCTTTTCATTTATTTATGTTTTATGGAGGAAACATAAAAGAGTTCTCATAAAAATCCAACTGTTTTTGATAAACCTTGTCATGTGCAAATAATGGAGCCTTGTCAAGCATAAGCCTTGCTCGAAATTTATGCTTTCTAATAATAATAATGAGAGAGAGTCGGGAACAAATAAGGAATATATTGAATTGGATTCAAAGCATGTTTATGGTTTTAAATTGGTGGCAATAAAGTATTTTTTTTATCCAGAAATATTTCTACATGTTAGTGTAATTCAAATACCATGTTGTGCTTGAACTTTGCAGTATTTAGCCTAGCAGAGCTATGAAAAGCATCTTATACTATAGCACAGTAGAGCAGACTGACTTCTCTTTCCAAGGTTTTGTAATGAGAGAGAAAAAGATATACCTGAGTTATCAGTACAAAAAGAAATAAGCTAGAGTTTGGAGCAAAGAAGCAAACTGGTGGTCAGCTGAGGCCTGTCAAAACATGATAGGGACACACAGATTAAAGAAACCTAATCAGAGGCAGATTTTTAATAGAATATTAATTTTTATTTATCAAGAAGCTTCCTTGGCCAGAGGCAGCTTGTCAGAAGCAGAAATGTTTGTTGCTGCTGACTGCTAAAGCTGTGGATACCTAAAACGGCATAGGGGCAACCATTCATACACAGGTAATTAGTATCTAAAGGAAAATACAATAGCCTCTTTTTAAAGTCTTCAGCTATCTCTGCTTCATGACATTTTATTTCCTATTATAATTTTTGCTTTGAGAATAAGATTAAACAGAATGTTAATCGTCTGCTGATGATACCAATTAGCATTTTATAGCACTTTGCAAATGTCAGTGAATGAAGGGGATCTCTCAGGAAGAAAACTTTGTGTTCAACTGACAGAGTTTAATCCAAACATATGAATCCTTTTAATGAAGAGGTTTCTTAGTAGCACAGCTAGTTCTGTGAATATATTGTCTGTGCATCTTCACAGAACTGTTATTTATGCTCCCATGAGTGTTACTCTTTACACAAAATACTTGTTTTATATTTTTTCAGGAGTGCAAATCTCTGTAATTCCCTTTCAAGTAACATAATCAAGTCATCATGATGAACTATTGGTAGAATTAATGCTAGAAAATGAAGAAACAAAGAAGAAAAATTATTTTTCAATTTAGAAAACTAGTTGCCTCATACTAGCTACTATGAAGAAAATTAACTCTATCCCAGCCAAGGCCAGCACACTCATGTAAGGCCTGTGTTCAAAGTTGCGTTTTGCAAATATTGTAGGTTTCACTGACACAGGCATGAAAGGAAAACTTATTGTAATTTTCAGAAGATACTAATGGTTTAGTTTAATTTTGGTGTAGAACTTTCTTTCTGCCCCTTCTCCTATCTCCTCATTTAAATCTTTCTTAGCAGGTTGGGCTGGAGCTCAACCCTTGGGGTTTTGACTTTGCAAGATAACACAAACATTGCTGAAGTGGGCAGTGGCCAATCAGCAAAAGAAATAAGTTAGCAAGAAATCAGGCAGATCTGAGGGAACTGGTTCTTTCACACTTCATCAGTTATTCTCCATAAAACAGTGTGATTTTAACGATCTCTGATAAAGATATTCTGTCACTGTTTTTGTCTTGCTCCAGGTGGCACCAGTTGTAATGCATTATATGTGACCAGATGTCAGGGATGAGACAATTGTTTTTGCAACATTGTCACAAAATGGTGACC